>WYDI02010020.1:0-30811 GCA_009867235.2 Psittacus erithacus
AGGAAAGGAAAGGAAAGGAAAGGAAAGGAAAGGAAAGGAAAGGAAAGGAAAGGAAAGGAAAGGAAAGAAAAGGAAAGGAAAGGAAAGGAAAGGAAAGGAAAGGAAAGGAAAGGAAAGAAAAAAAAGAAAAGAAAAGAAAGAAAAGAAAAGAAAAGGAAAGAAAAGAAAAAAGAAAGATAAATTTCAAAAATGTGCTCAAGGATTTTTCAGGAGCACAATTACTGTACTCAAAATAAATACAATACTAGTCATATCTTGTCTCATATCCTCTGATGTGGGAAGTGCCCCACTGGTGAAAATGAGGGGGAAGAATTATTCCGTGGACTGGTGGTATGGCACTTTCCATAAAAATCGAAATTTGGCCCTTTAGCTCTCTGACCATTCACTCAGCAGCTGTCCCAGACACTGTGACTCACGGTACTGTGTTTTTGGAGAAGGCATCTAGGACACTAGAGAGACAGTAACCAAAACCAAAAACGGGACTAGTCTGCCAATCTGCTGTGCAAATACACACACATTTTTCCTCCCCAAATGTACTGCCTAGCCGATACTGTCACCAATGTAAAACAGGGGCAACTAGAAGCTGCCCACATTACCTGCTGTTTAGGGCTCCTGCAGGGGCTACGGGATATCTCTGTAGAACAATGTGCCTGCTAACGCAGGAAAAAAGCACTGGCCATCTGACTAAATAGTAATTTGAACACAAGATTTCAATCTGTTCAGTTCCATGAAGTTTCATAAGAAATCAGTGACACAAATGGTTACAGAGTCTGGGAGTCTGACTTCTTTGTCATCTGCTTCTGAAAGCCGGTGGATTTTACAGTAGAGGATCTATGAATAATTTTCCATGTGCATACCCACAAGCCCCATCTAATGTTAATTAATTAGCTGCTCCTCTTAAGAATGAAAACAGTTTATTCTTCCCATTGTTTTACTTAAGAGAAACATGCACCTGCAGCATTACACTCTTATCTTTGTAGGCTTTACTATTCTAGAACATAGATTTACAAAAGGAAAAATTGTCATGTTCTTGCATAGACTCAAGTGGTCAATAGCCACAACATCTGTTAGGCAGTAAAGTGTTACATAAAAGGGAATCTTCTAGTCCACCTGAAATTTAATAGCATGTATTGATAGTTGTTGGGGGTTTCCCCCCCTTTTCAGTAAACATACAATGCCAAGGTGCTTTGCTCAGGATGCTATGAGAGGGAGTAATTAGTTTTAGAAAGGGGGAAACAGAAAGAGAAGGAGACAGCAAAACCTTTCATATATCCCTCACCCTGAGGCATCTCATCTTCCTAATGGGAACAAAGAGTGAGAGTAAAAGTAGCAGCTGAACGAGAAAGTCTGTCAATCCAAACTGTTGGTTATTAAAAAGAGTTTATTGTTCTAACCCCATCTTAGAAACAATTTGTGTATTATCTGTCTTCTATTTGCAGAAAGGTCATGAGTGTGTCTTGTGCTACTAAACACATTTTATTCAGTATGAAAATTGCTTGAAAAGAAAACATCAGTTTTGTCAAACTCAAAAGTTTTCGACTTTTTTCTCTATCAATGTATTATTTTAAACTGTCTACAAATGGTAACTGAGAAAAGAATTTTGTACATGAGATTTTCTTTAGGGAGATGGAAGTGTTTGAGTCTGCAAACCAAGAAAGGTTAAAAGTCACACAGATATATGATTATTACTTTATTTCTACCTTTTTTAATAAAGATCACACTAACTAGAGTTTCTACAGACTTTTTTTTTTTTCATTTATTTGTTAATATTATGTTTGGTGCATGTTTCTGCAACAGCCTTTTCAGAAATGTTCTGTTTGTGGCTAGCAGTTTTAAAACTATCTCAGGAGTTAGCAACAGCAATAAAATAAAATGGTTCCATTCTTTTATGTTAGCTCAGATCTTTGGGCACTGGTAGTTCCAATAAAATAGGGGAAAAAAAAAGAAAAATTAAGACTTTTTGCACTCCTTGCATCATAATCACAAACGGAGAAGAACCACAGTCTTAAAACATCAAGAATAAAGGGGGTTTTACATGGAATGAGTTTTCATACATCAGAGGAACTCTACCCTGCCATGCTGTTGGAATTATAAAAGGACAAATTATTTAAGCAAGAGTCATTTTTTGCCACTTTCAATATTTGAAAAGCATGATTTTTCTCCAAAATTGTCAAAATTTATCACTAACACCTGTAGGTATACAAAATCTAGAGGCTTATACTCTTTAAGAGTGATGCTTCTGCTGCCTAGCAAGCAGTAGCATCTTTGAGTAAAAACCAGATAATTACGTCACGCACCGCATGCAGTTCCCATTAAAGCTTGTCAGTGACACCCATCTCCCTTTTCACTGCCAACAGCTGCTCTATTTTGCTTCTTCACCTCAGCTGTGGTGCCTGAACTTCTGTTCTAGGAGGTACATTGGGTATATGCCCTGCTGCTTTAGTAGAAATAAGCAGGGCTTTTTAAAAACCCAAATGTGGTTACTACACAGCATCCTCAGTGTTGTATTAGTCAGCTGAGGGAACAAGCTGCGGAGCTTTGATAGTGGTGTCTAACAGAGTGGAGGGGGACCATTTAAGCCAGCATTGCCCATGAAACCTCTGGTAAACCAGAAAATGAAAGCAGTATTTCCTTGTGAGTGCCTTAGTGTCATAATCTGCACTCTGTCCTTAGCATTGTCGTCAGTCCAGGTAGGTTCAAACCTACCCTTCTGTCCTTACCTACATGTTATTTGTGTTTAACCGCTGCACTGGGTTGAGAGAAATGTGCATTAGAAAAGCTGCTTCTCGCTGCATCTAGACAGTTTAGACCTTCTTTCTTCTTTTGTATGGGAAAGAAGTGCCTCAATAATTTAACTGCAAGCCCTTTCTACATGAAAGGTACCTTAAGGCACTGAAAAGTGTGGGTAGAAGAATTTAAGTTTCTGTTAAATTTAATTTAAAAAAACAAGGTTATGTTCGTTTATATTATTGAATAAAGGAACATGACGTCAGAAGATGTTCAATATTTGTAGGAAGTTAGCAGCATGCTGTGCACTTTCCAAATGAATCTATTATGTCTGAGATTTCTAGCTACCTATTTTAAGTGATAAGTGTCATTCAGCATCATGTGTCAAGGAAGTACCATGTCTTCCCCATCTGCCTTTTAAGAAGTTACAAATGACACCATTCGTCTCATCACATGATAGACCTGTTGCTTCTTGTCATTATATGCTGCCTGCCTGTTCTAAATGTGGTAAAGATCCATTTTTCCTGTACTCTCTTGCTTCAGTTTAAATTAATGGGGAAGTCTTCTGGAGTTTTTAAAAACACTTAACTGTCTCCTCTTGAAGTCTAATCTGTTTATGCTGTGACCAGATCTCCTTCAATGCAGTCTAAACACACAATCTGCTTTGAAATATACTTAACTAAAGTAAAATACAAGCTAATGCCTTTCCTCATAGGTTTTATGTATTTTACTGCAGTGTTGCAGATGGGGGTGTGTTTCAGAAAAGCCTGAAAAACAAAAACATGAGTGCACACATGGAGGATTGTAGCCATAAGATAAATAATTGAAACATGTTGGGAAACTCTTTGTGAGATATAAGTGAATTCATTGTGCCCACTGGGATATTTACCAGATGAAAAATGTGACAACGACAGTATCCTCGTTGTTTGGTACATAATTTAGAGTATTCCTAATGAATATTTCATGCAGTATCATTTGTGTATGAATTGTAAGACATGTATATCAAGATTCACTAGGGGCACTGTCAAACTCCTCAGTTTCAAATAAGAGCTTATAAATTACTTAAGGATATTGTAGGAAAAGGGACTAGTGTACGCTCTGCTTTAAGCAAATCATTATGTCCCTTCTTAGGAACAAAGCAGCATTGCATAGTAAAGAAAGAACACTGAAACAAAGAAAACTAATATACTCTCAGTTTCACACTAACAGTCGTTATATTCCTGGAAATTCCCTTGAAATATCTTAAAATGCATGTAATTTTAAAAAAGAATGACCAGAAGTCATTTTCTGTAAATTAAGAAAATTTGTATTTTATGAAGCATGGGGACTTCTGGAAAGCATTTTTTAATTCAGTTAAAAAAATAAAAACAACTGTTTATTAATACCCATATTTATACATCTCAAAAAACTTATTCAGATTTTTTCCTTAATAGTGAGGGTCATTTAATAATGAAGTTTAGTTAAATTTCTTTTTGATTAAATAAACCTAGCAAAATAGATTTTTTATTCAGTTTTATGGTTAAACATAGAACAATAGAACTGAAGATCAGTTTGCAAATGATGGTGAACAAATTAAACACACAAAACTTACTAACACACTGAGAATGAGCAATTCAACCAATTCTACCAAAGTAGGAAATGCTGTCTAATTCTGAATTATACCTAAAATAATAATCAGTATGTATATTGCTACAAATCAGTATATATCCACATCTACAGGTATCTGCATGTCTCTACAGGTATTTATGTCTCTGTCTGCATAAGTAGTTCTAAAACAAGTGTTTAAACCAAAATTCCTGAATCATTTCAGCTTGTTGTCGTAAGCAGTCTGGTTTTCTAAGGCCCTGAATATCTAGCAAATCCAGCTAACTTTAGGATATTTAGAAAGCCCTGAATTTCCTGAAATTCCTTCATAGTTGCATTAACCACGCATGGAAAACCTTTTTTCTCCAATTTTTGAAAAACAAAGTCCTTAGCTTTTCGCATTTCTGCAAGTGTCCATGGGAATCTCTTCATCCGTTCCAGAACAGGGATGTCTAGAACTGTAGCTGCATAAGCAAGGCCAATTTACATCTCTGAAGCTTTTTTTCTTAATTTTTAAATAGCAGTTTTGAATTTACTTCATACAACAGTGTTTCCAGGAATAACAAACACAAATCTCTAGTAAGATGAAACTAAGCATGCCCTTGTCATTTTATTAATTAATAAAACTTTCAAGAATTCTTTTTCGCGTAAAAACATAAGTAGAAATGATCCCTGACATTTCTTTTTCTTTTTTTTTTTTTTTCCAAAACGTTTTAGCAGCTTGGTAAAACTTGATGTCTCAAATAATTGCCAAAGGCCAAGATCCAACAAAGCATGTTCTCAGTTTAAAGTACATATTTAAATCTGTTGACTTTATGGGACTCAGATATCTGCTTAAGGACATGCTTCAGTCAATGCATGGATTCCCACTGGAGTCTCTGGCCTTCCTCTTACAGTTTCAATGATGCCTGTTGGGCAGAGTGCCAATAAGCTCAATCTTGAATCCACTCAAGTCAAGAAGAACCCTTGTTTCTGATTTCACTATGTGCAGAATGAGGCCATGTGCAGGGAAGCACAGCTCTCGGGTAGTGTTCAGTACTGCGCAATATGCCCTGTGCTTTCTTCTTTTATTTTTTTCTAATGTAATCAGAGATGATAATTTGCAGAGAGGTGTTTAGGGTTTTTTTTCTTTCTTTCCCTACACTTTCACAAGGAGTGAATGTCATTCTGTTTCTGACTCTTGAGGTTTCATGAGAATCATACTCTGCTGTACCTGGATATCTCTTCTGCTTCAGTTAACTCAGCCCAAGAGGTTTGTGGATGGCTTTTTTTTTCTTTCAAATGCATTCTCTATATTCTTATTCAATGTACTTTTAAGTTTAAAAGTTATTTGACATAATTTAAAATAATCTTAAAATTACTAGTCTCTATCCCAATGTCAATGAAACTGCCTATAGAGATAGTTCTACACTATAAAAGTAGTTTCTGGGTATATAAAAAGCTTGGGCCTCTTTAATCAAAAATTAAAAGTTCTGTATAATTCTCATCAAGGGGTTTACCAGTTTTGCTTTTTTGCAATCCTATTTTGACTAGCTGCCCTGGGTTCAGCAGCAGCAGTCATTTTTCTCCTTAGTAGCTGGTGCAGTGCTGTGGTTTTGACTTTCGGAATGGGGAACAGTGCTGATAACACCGATGTTTCTAGCTGCTGCTTAGTAATGTTTAGATTGATCAAGGACTTTCTGAGCCTCATTCTCTGCTAGGGAGGAGGGGAAGCCAGGAGGAAGCAGAGACAGGACACCTGACCCAAACTGACCAAAGAGGTACTCCATACCGCAGCACATCATGCCCAGTATATAAACTGGGGGCAGTTACCTGGAAGGGTTAGATCACTGCTTGGTCGGGCTGGGTGTCTGTTGGTGGGTGGTAAGCAGTTATATTCTCTTCCCTTGTTATTTTTCTTATCATTATTATTATTGGTGGTAGTAGCAGTAGTTTGTGTTATACCTCAGTTACTGGATTGTTCTTATCTCAATCTGTGGGAGTTATATTCTTTCCGTTCTCCTTCCCATCCCTCCAGGAGCTGAGAGAGGAAGTGGGGGGAGTGAGTGAGAGACTGTGTGGCTGATTTACGGCTTGGCTTAAACCATGATACTAGTAATTATTTCTTTTTTAATTTTACAAATACGTCAAGATACTAGTTTGCAACATCCAAATCCATCCACTGGTGTGGTCTATTGATATTAAGGGCTGAGTTTTAATCTCAGGTTTTCTGTTGAGCTTTCATCTCATCTCTCTCTCCTCATTTGTAAAGTATGATAACACCTTCTTAGAGATTTATGTGAATTAACTAGCTTGAATAGATTTCTCTACTCCTGTTAAATTCAGTAGAATTTATTTTTCCATCTCTTCAATGAAGTGTCATGTAAGCATGGAAAACAATAATTATTATTTCTGTAGAAATCAGTCAAGTTCTTTGCATTTAAAGAGTTTTCCATCTTAGAAACAAATCTCTGATTGTGTACTTGTTTGTACGTTATGAAAAGTATCTTCAGAATTTGTCTGCTTTTTTAAAGGCAGGTTAAAGGTAATAAACTGGTTATTGTTATATTGGAAGACATTGGAAAACTAAGGTTGTGATAGCTCAAGGGCATAAAATCTGCAAGTAATCAAAACCATTGTTTCCTGAATAGGGGACGGCTGTGAAATGCTGCTTCTGCAAGCTGAAAGTACTACTTTCAACATTTTAAAATTTTTAATAGTAACAGGTTTTAACTTTTTCAATATTCTTAATAATATTAAAAAAAAAAAAAAAAACCAAAAACAAAAAAACAGTATTTTCTCACTAGAACTGCTATTGCAGATGTTACTGTGTCCTCACAGTAACATTATCTACCAGCCAATACCTAAAATTACTGTTTCTTTGACATTTTTTAAGCATTTTAAAAGTGCAACTTTAGCTCTACAGCAAATGAATATATCATAGCAAAGCAACATGGCTTTAACAGCATTTATAAGAGCTGTTAAAAAAACCCAGCAACATGGAATCATTTGTTTTACAAGTTTAGGAAAAGAAGGAGAAATCTTACAGGAAGAAAGAGCTAAGTGAACTAAGAAGTAAAAGACAGTAAGAAAAAAAGAAGAAGGATATGTATATGGATAGCATCTCAGGCTTATGTCTACTGGAATGAGTATTTAATATCCAACTAATAAAACTTGGTGAGGTGCTGCCTAAAGTTGATATCAAAATTTCCACTGTATCTGGTGAGCTGAAAGTTTTACCTCATATCTTCACAGCAGTGAAAATGCTCCCCATCACAGTTTGCACAGTGGAAAATCTTTTCCATTCCAGACATCTCAGGGGCTGTTTGCTCTATTTCTACATCCCTATAATATGTGAGTCGTTGTTTGTGCTTGCCCAAAATGGACAAATTTTGAGACAGGCTAGATATTAGTCACTTCAAAATATACTGAGGCCGTTGTCAGAGACTGTACAAGCTGTCCTGAAAAACTTGGTAAATGAAACCTCTGAATTTTCTAAAAGATCATAATAACAAGTATGAGACCATGCCTTGCTGAGAATATAAAAAGTAATAGTGTATTTTTCCTTGTTTAATCTTGCTTAATCTTTCACATATTCCTGCACATCTTCCCTCTTAGAGTCTGAAGTTTGTCTGATATTCAGAGATGTTTACTTACAGGATATTTTTGCTGTACTATGGAGGTACTGAAATAAAAATCTAATAGGAAATCTGCAGAGCTAAACCTCATCTCCTTTTATAACTGGTTATCTCATAGATCTGGCTGATACCTTGTGATTATTGCATTCAAAGTCTTCCACATGGAATATCATGGAATAGTTTGTATAGAATAAATCTGACTTTCTGAAGTGTAGAAGATCTGGCAGCTGCAAAGAAACACTAGTAATTTGAAGACATTCAGTGCCAGAGTGCCAGTGTCTGATCCAAATGAAAAGGGAATGGGTAATCTTCATCAAAACAATGCAAACGAAGGGGTTTAGTGGTCTTTTGATGAGAAAAAAAAACTAACAAGACACAAACAAAAAAAAACACAGTCAAAATAGAAAAAAAAAAAAAAACACAACCAAAACAGAAAAAAAAAAAAATCAGAGGAAGCTTCTGGCCACTTACAACAGAATGTTAATAGCTCCATGTCAATTTAACTCTGACAGCTCTGAAGTGAAAAGCCACTAATCTCTGTTTGTAATGTGCACAACTGAAGAGAAAAAGTAGGTATTCTTACTTAAGCCATGGATAAGCATTAAGAGTCTGAAAATGAAGGGAATGTTCTGCAACTTATTTTAAAGTCAGCAAGTACCTCCCCGCAAAGCCTCAGAAGATGTATATTTTTCTTTCTTCTGCAATAGTGCAGGTGATTTAAATGGAACTCTGCTTTCAGGGCTGCTCAGATCACTATTCATTTTTACACAGGGAATGTTACTCTGCTACGAATTTCAGTTACAAATTATAATATATGCTTACTAGAATGGGTTGGAAATAGCCTAAGTACAGGAGTAGAGGCTTGGGCTATCTCTGTTTCTCAAAATTTACTAACTTTAAAGGCATATATGAGACAATTGTTTTGGGGGGTGTTTACAGTTGAGATTTTGATTTTTCATCCAAAACTGTATATGAATATTCAGGCCATAATAAACAATCACTAAGGTTTTCCTGTTCACACTTCATGCTTATCCCTTTAGATTTCTCGGCAATCTCAGCTTTACATACAGCAATATATGGGACAGTTTATCTAACAGCATTGCGTGCAAACGGCCAAACACTGTGCTTTTCTCCAAGAACATATCAGCAAGTGCATGCCATGTAGCATTAAGTACATTGCTCTTTTATTTACCTTAATCCTAGATCACCTCTAGCACTGTCATTAAAAGTGCTCAAGCAGCTGCATTTCCGAGTGCATATTTAAACCAAGGTAATTTTAGCCCACAATTTTAATAATATTTTTAATAAATACTCAGGAAATCTTGAAACTTATTATATTGTTTTAGACTTCCTTATCTTGATTTATTTTCTCAAACTTTTGTTCCTCCTGATCATGCAGAACCAACTGCATTCTCATCTGCCTCTTAAAGCTATGTTCTTATGTATAAATATTGCTGCAGCAGGCGTAATGTCTGTCCATTACATGATATTAGGTCCTTTGTTCTTTGGCTTAATATTTCCATTTCTTGATGTTAGCAGCTAATAAGTCTCATGATTATAGCCTTCACGTCAAGTTTGGCATTTCTTTACCTTTAGATGCACATATAATGTCTAAGTAAACGCATTTGAAAAAATGCAGCAAATTTCATAAAATATTCAGTAAGTTAATTTTTCTTGTCAGAACGGAATGTGATAATTTTCTTTTTTCTTTTTTGTGGCTGAGTAATGATTTTTAACTTCTGAAACTGTAAAATTCCCATTGTGTGAAAATGAAAATTCAATTTAGATACTCAAAAATAACACACTTTATGTCACTTTTTTAGTCACACGAAAGTACATTATGTGCATCAGAAGCTTGGTTTTGTAAGCCTGTACATCTGCGAATAAAACAAAGGAACCAGCTTTAGTGAAGTTCCCCTTACTTTTTCTAAGCACTGTAATTTCATATTTCAGATGTAGTAGAGCTCATTGCTCCATAACCACTTCAGAGGTTAAAAAAAATGGCGGCTTTCCTCGGTTTGTGGGTTTTGAGGTTTGTTTTGTTTGTTGGTTTGCTTTTTTTTTTTGCCTTCCATATATTTCTGAGCTATTTAATTATAACTATTGAGTGATAGAATTGAAAAAATATATATTTATCTCCAGAAATGACTATTGTTTAGAGAAGCAGGTTTATCATTTCAACAAATGTTTTTTCAGGAATTTAGTCAATAACTTCTACCAATTTGATGACTTTACTTTCTCCAAAACTGAGGCAAAATGTGCTATTCAATATACTCGGTATATTTTTTCTTTAACTGAAATTATTCAAGTCAATTGCAATCAATTTAGGGCTTCATGCAGATTTATTTATTATTTTATAACTAAAATTACTTAGGCTTACTTTTAAGATATACTTTGAAAAAAAATACATTCTGTTAAAATTAAATAAGTAATGTTTTAAAAATTTCTGGGTTTTTGGGTCAGACAAATAAGTATCAGGCAAAGTGTTAGCCATATAACATAGCACCTCTTTGGATGGTATTTTCTATTTGTCTTTCACTGAATGTTCCTTTATCAAAAGATGAATATAGTTTAAAATTTACTCAGAAAAAATGTTAATGTATTTAATAAGTCATTCATTTATATTTTACATCATCCTTTCACATGCACTTGTGTTTAACTGGTCAGTACAAATGCTTGAAATGTTTAGTCATGTTTCTAGACTTTAGATGAGTGAATAGATAGTAAAACGTATGTTTAAATGTGATGCTGATGTTTGCATTTTGACATTTGTTTTCTACCAAAATTATATTTTTCCTTTATAAAATACTGGGTTTATTTATCTTTCTAGCTCTGAGTGGTCTGAAGCATGCATAATATTCACTCAGCAGTAGTAAGGTTTATGAAAAAATTGGACTTTTTTAATGGTAGTATTGTTATATTGATGTGTTAAGGGTTGATAAATCTGATATACATAAATTCTCATGTTCAAAATCTATGTACTGTAACTGCTCTGCAAGCTTTCATGAAGAATGTACTAATATACTGAATAGTAACTGCATTCACTTATTTTGATTTTATGACAATCATGTATAGGGTTAAAATTCAGAAATAAGTTAAATTCTTCTATTTGTTCAGATTTCACTTATTGTTCTTTTTTCCTTTTAGTCCTACTTTGCTTCATTAGATGCAGTTATATCTCCCTTGCCTGTGACAATTTCCATTAATATCTCTAAGGCAGCTATTAAGTATCATTACAAGAAAAGATTATAGAAGGATACCACATACAATAACAGTGAAGCTAAAGACAATAGTCACATTTTCATTTGTTTCTTTGTTCTAAAGATGTAAATGAAATTTCAGGCTCTTTTGAGCATTCTTTCCCCTGCTTATGCTTTCAAAGCGCTCTAAAAAGAGCAACCTTCATGGCCAAATAAATTCATCTATTACAAATGCCTTAACAAAGAAAATACTGATCCTGTCAGAGATTTTTTTCAGCCATGTGGCCCCCCAGAAAAAGTTGTCAAGAGAAAAAAGAAACTAATTCATATATATTTTTTTTAAATAAGGAGGGGTGGATGAATACATACTTTTAATAAAGCTTTTTAAAATTGCAGAGGTGCTTTGAAAGTCTTCAGCATTAAAAGCTAGTCCGTCACACCATCTAAATATTTGGTCAATCAGTTTTTAGAAAATTATCTAAACATATCTATGGAAATTCAAATATATGTAAAGGTCATTCTAATTCTCAACACTATGAAACAAAACCATGAAATTGCAAACTTGCTATAACTGGAAATTTTTAAATCCGTACAGTTGAATCCTTTGTC
The DNA here is from genome assembly GCA_009867235.2 of Psittacus erithacus. Lineage (NCBI taxonomy): Eukaryota > Metazoa > Chordata > Aves > Psittaciformes > Psittacidae > Psittacus > Psittacus erithacus. Next base: position 11,738 of record WYDI02010020.1, read on the forward strand.
CCAGGATGAGTTGTATGTCTTTAAAAGAAGCTAACAATTAGACATGGAAGCATTTATGCTTTTCCTGAGTTAGAGAACTGAACAAATGGGGATAAATTAATGGGTTGCTGATGTGGGTTTATCACAATTAATTTTGAATACCTTACACAAGGGTATAAGTCCTTTGGAGTCAATGGAAAGAGAATCAACTCAAAAGCACCTGAACGCACCTAAAATCAAAAGCAGCTCCCAGAGGTATCTGAATTTCCCTACCAATTGTATAGAAAAATATGAATCATCAGAATGAATATAGGCTTCAAAGGTAAATAGTGCTTGTGAACAGCTTCAAGATCTTTGTGTGTGGATATAGGCTGTATAACTTATACACAGAAAATGTATATGCAGACACTTGGTTTTCAACTGAAAACTGAAATTTTGGGTAGATTTCCAGTTTCTGTTTCAATGGAATTTGCATTTTTCTCAACAATGGAAAATTTCTACAGAGAAACAGTATTTTTGGTAATTTACTATAAAAGCTGTTGCTTGTTTGTGAGGTGGAACAAGTGACTTTGATATCTTTCAGTGTGCCAAAGTAGAAACACCTATTTTTCAATTAATTCAGCTATAACCTTATCTCATCAGATACCAAGGAAGATAGAGTTAGGCTATTTCCCCAAGTTTTAATTTTGGGTAGATTATCTCCCATGAGAAATTTTTTCTTTTTCTTCCAGTCATTGTGATTCAGTGTGGGAGTGCCTCATCTGTCATACCACAGAGAGCACAAACTAATGCCTCTCAGAAGGACAATGTTACCTAAGGAATGAAAAATATGTTTCTCAATTTGCTTATACATTGGTGTGTAAAAGCCTTATGCACTTGATCACTCTAACCAGGTTCAATAATGGGCAAAAAAATAATGAGTGACAACATTAGGTTTTAAACTTCTTGCTTGAGCAGCAAAATAAGTTGCCTGATTTTCTGAAGTGCCAAACACACACAAGCTCAACTGAACCAGTGTTTTTTGACTTGAAGAAACATGTGTCCACATGTGATATATGGACATATGTCGTATCTCCTTCAAAGCGTCTGGCTGAAGGTCCCTGCTGCTCTAAGCAAAGCAGAGCTAACTCCTATTCTGTCTGGTGGAGTCTTTGTTCCTGCAGCTGAGAAAGAAAACAGTGACTCTTTTTACCAGAAGAAGACCTTTCTTGTTCTCCTTCCAGACTAAGAACCATATGCAAGTTCATATGCAATTGAAAGTAGCTATGAATTTTATACTTAAAATTGCTTCTTTTCCTTATGAAAGCACAACAGGAGTGAACATAACTGCTAGGATAAACACTGGCAGGTAAAATCATTGCTAAGGTATGTTGGATCACGGAGGTGCTTTCAGTCTCTCCTTGATGATTAATAGTTAGGTGGAACTTAATTTCTGCTTAGTTCAGTAGCTGTCAGTCCAGTACCTTTTGGACAGCCCCACAATGATTTCACAGTGAAAACACTTTTCAACTTGCTACACATGAAATCAGCCTCAGTGCTCTAATACATAAATAGTTAGCATCTTTGAAGTATGTTCAGCCATCCATTAGTAGCACAGAAATTATAGGACTACAATGTCAAAGGTGCCATGTTACCTTCCAGGGTCCTCAAAGAGTCTTGAGTAAAATTACACCACCCACACTGAATGGCAGTGTTATGGATAAGATGCTTCCACTTAAAGAGGTGAAGTGATCAAAGCTTTACTGTGTCTTTACACAATGTATGTAGTGACAATAGAAAAGTCACTTATAGATTTTCTTGTAGTAAATTTCAAACTATTAGTAGGCAGAGGCCTGCAGTCACTAATCAAGAATCACTTAAATAGCCAGATAAGGCTAACCTCTTTTGCCTCTTCAACTATGTCAGCTATTTCTTTTCAATCAAAAAAAAAATGCCTTAGAACATTTTTTTTTTCAATATTTTATTTTAATTACAGAAGCTAGTTTGTATCAATTAGTATTTCTAATAGCAAGGCATCATTTAACTTGAACATCTTTCACTGGGAGGAAGGGAAAAACAGGAAAGGGTTTTTTTACTGTCAGATACGTCAGGTCTGCAATGGACAGCTCCCTGCTCTTTGTCCCAAGAAAGCTAGGCGTAGGATGAAAAGCAAAATGACTGGCACCGCCCAGGTTCCTTATGGCAGAAAATCACAAGGTAGTTCAGACATTATGTTTCTTCAAGCCCATTCAAGAGAACGCCAGGTTAGGGATTTAGCTAGAGGGGAATGGAACACATTACAAGTAATTTCACTGACTAATGCCAGACACGTGTGCAACAGACTGCGTAGTAAAGGCAGCAGAGCTACTACAGCTGCAGCACAGGAAGGAGAGGGCAAGGAAGGACAGCAGCCAGAGCTAGGATCCACAGGAGGCTCTGCAGTGGGGTCAGCGTGCATGAGACCACTAAGGAGCTGCAGCCCTTCCTGCACACCCTCTACCCTCCCTTCCCCAGCACAGAACTCCTCAATTTTCACAGTAATCAGCATTCTCCACGTAGTAGAGACTGTAAAGTGTTAGAGAGCAGACATTCAGCGCACCATTCAGGTGCCATGTAAGTGGAATGCAGAAGCCTAAATCCAGGTAAAATATGAGTTTATCTTTGCAGGGCTTAAGATTTGCAACAGAGCATTTGTGTGCTGAGTTGAACAAATCCAGTCAAAAGCATGATGCTCAGACCTTTTGCTAAGCTTGCTTATTTTAATGACTTCAATTAAATATAACATAGTTTACTTTCCATGTAGCAGTTTTATTTTCAGTCAGGAGCAGCAATAAATGATTCCAGCCTCACTAGGTTTGCGCTGGTACCTCTGTGCCAGGTTAACTTTGGCTAATAGCCAAGCGTCCACCTAGCTGCTCTCTCAGAGCAGGGCAGTGTGAGAAAGTAAGTTTAAAAGCTGAGATATAGTCCGGGATATCACTCGCCAATTACCACCATGGGTAGAATAGATTCGACTGGGGAGAAATTCATTTATTACCAATTAAAATAGATCTTGATGGTAAGAAATAAAAGCAGAAAGTTAAAATGACACATCCCCCACACTCCCATCCCTCTTCAGAGGCTCAACTTCGCTCCTTCATTCCCAGCTCCTCTACCCCTCCTCAACAAGTACCACAGGAACACTGGTGAATGGGGCTTGTGGCCAGTCTGTAACAGCTGTTCTCTGCTGCTCCCTCCCCCTCATACTTTTCTCTTGCTCCAGCATGGTGTCTCCACAGGCTGCAGAGGACTATCCACTCTGTGTCTGGAGCATTGTCTCCCCCTCCGTCATCACTGACTTAGAGTTGTTTCTCACCTTTTTTCCCCTCAATTCTCTGTCTGTCTGCCATTTTTGCCCTTTCTTAAGTATGTTTTCCCAGAGGTACCACATACATGGCTGTGGAGCACAGCTGTGTGCTGTGGTGAGTCCTCTGAAGGCAGCTGGAACCATCTGTGTCCAGCATGGGACAGCACTGTCTTCCCACTGAGGCCACTCCTGAATCCCTCTGTGCCAACACCTTGCCTCAGCCATCCCACGCAGCCTTCTCCTGCCCAAGACACTGCTGTCAGCAGCAGGCAGTACGATGTGCAGATCAGGGACCTCTCTGCTTTCCTCATATCACTTCTCTGTTGAAGCTGACCATTAAGTCAGAGAAAAGAAATGAAAGGGAGAAAAGTAGAAGCTGTGCAAGGAAGCAAATCAACAGGCATAGGACTTTTCTGATCTTCAATACTGTCCCCTGACCATGTCTTTGGTTTAACTCCATCAGTTACTAAACTATGTTCACACAGAACTTAGTATTTTCAGCTTTTTCATTACACTCCTGTTTTGCAGTCTTTCACCCAACATCTTCTAATAGACGAAAGAAAATGTAGGCAATCCTCAGTCTTCTGAGCATCTTCAAGAAAAAGAGCCAACAACAAACATCACACTCTAATGTATCAAATTGTTACATTTCAGATCCATCAACTTCTTATTTTGGCAGGAAATACACATACACATGCGCACTTGCACATGCCTTCTTTAAGACATACTCAACAATTTTTCAAATAATACTTATATCACTTCTTTCATGCACTTCAGTACCTTAACATACATCACACACATGGCACATGCATTCAAATTAGAGAGCACTCATGTCTCATAGCAATTGGGCACTCTGAACATATTTCCAGTAAATTATTCAAGATTTCCAGTACATAAATATCACTTCAGGTCTTTCTCTTAGCTGCTTAGCTCTGCCGTAACTCAGATATTTGAAGATGTGCAGAAGCAGAACTTTGTGAGCTCTGGAAGTCTCATGCACCTATACAGCTTGGCCATCCCCATAGTTTTAAGCCACACTGTACGGACTGATAGTGATCCAGCATTGGATCTGAATGCCTTCATTGTTTTCAAGCCAAAATATTAACATTCCTTTCTTAAAAATCTAATCTTGAGTTCAGACATAAACTTAAAAAAGTTTTTTTCCTGTGTGTCCTTTAAGATGGAAAGAAAAAAGAAGAATCTTTAAGATAGAAAGAACAAATATGAATCTTTACCATGGCAGCCATGCAGAAGATTAAAATACAATGTTGACTGAGGAGGCCAAGTTGAAGAAGATAACCAGAATAACGACTTTTTATCTGAGGTTAAAATAAGCTGAAGAGTTTGATTTGGAGCTACCAGCAATGGCTATTAAATTTCTGCATATAAGGCAGGCAGAATTAGCAGTACTTTGAAATGAGTCTATCAAGGAGAACAAAATTGTGCGCTCTCTCTGACATGGTGTGGCAGAAACTTTGGGTTTGGAGACAAGCAAGGTTTTAATGATAGTATTAGTAACACTTCCTAATTACTACTATAATAATTAGTAAGATGTATGTGTATGAAGATTAGGCTTATCGTAGACAAGTACACAGAAAGTTTCTGAGGACTCAATCAGTTCCTACAAGGGAAAGCAAGTTAGCTCTGTTTGCTGCATCATCTACAATACACACACTAAATTTGTGTGCCCAAATTATATAATATCAACCCTGTAGTTGAAAATAATAGTTGTATTAACTCAAAGTTTTATTTTCAGTTGCATTAACTTGAACCAAAATTTAATACATTGCACTCATCAAAGTTATTCAGATCTGTGCAAATGTAAAAGGGGAGCAAACTCTGGCTCCTAATTTAATGTTCAGAGCTTGTTCACATGTTTCTACCTTCTGTCACAGTGTACAAAATGTAAAACCAAAGCATTTCATGGAATACAATCCACTTTTGTTCACATGTAACTCAGAATTCTTTATTGTTACAACGGTGGGCAAATGGTCACTCCAAACATCATGAATATTCAGCCAAACAGCTAAAATATATTCCAGATTTGAAATGAAATCCTTCTATTATCATGAAAAACTGTTTTTTTTACACTAGTTTGTAACTAATACTTCAGAGAATACAGAGAAATAAAAGAAAGTAGGCATTTTCTCAGGCATAAGCGTAAACTGCAGACCATCACTGAAAAATTATTTTATGATTGTGTTTTATTAGGTACATTGCTCAGGAAGCTTTTTGTTTATTCTCATCAGCCTGCTGCCTTCTGTTATTATGATTTACAAGTGCATAGTCAATCTAATATATTCTTGTTTGAAACACTTCAGAATCTATTGGCAATTTTCTGCAGTAGCCGTGTGTGGTTTTGTTCTTTCATAATTGTCTCTAGCAAGTACTTCTAGGGAAGAAGGATTTTCAAATTCACATGAAAGGAGAGACTGATTAGAGTATGCTATTTATGATGATAGCATTAAACTTCACTGTTTCCCTTCCGATTCTCGGTACAGGTGGTCCTTTGTTAGTGTGGCCCTTTCCAAATGTCTGAACTCTTTTAGAGAGGTAACACAAGTGCATCTAGAACCAGATTTTACTGCTGTGAATTTAGCGTGCTGAGACTGCTTTTCAGGATTGAACACCATTATTTATATGTGTATATATAAATTAGTAAGAAAAATTAATATGCAAGCCACAACTGTCAGAAGAGAGCAGAAACAGGACTGAAAAATTGAGTCAAGATAGAGGAACTTTACTGATTTAATGATAATTACTATACTAGTACATTTTACTAGTACATTTACCAGCTATCACCTTTTATCTAGAATGATACATAGAGATGATTAAAATACTAATTGAGGTGAGTCTTAATGCAAATAAATGAAGAGAAGAATTTTCTTTGAAAAATTAAGGAGTCTGTTCAGTGTCATGTAGACATGCAAAATTTTATTCCAGAAACCTATAGCAAAAATATAAGGATGTAGATCTTAACTGTGCATAGTGTAACATGATGTTCCACCAAAGCTAAAGTAACATAACCTTAACAGACCAAGGAAACAAACTGGGGTTTTATAACCTAGCTGAAAATCGTATCACCCTGCTAACATTGTCATGGTTTAAGCACCAAACCCAGGACATACACACGCTAGAACACACCAGCTTAGTCCAGTGTCTTCACTCCAAGACAAGGAGACAATACTGAAGAAAGAATATAAAGAAGAAAACAAAAAAATGTAAAAAAAAAGGTGACTGTGAAAATAAAACTAAGTCCAAACCAAGACTAGCAGCTTTTTCCTATAACAAGAGATAAATTGTAAATATAATGACGCAACATTTTTTTAAAGACAGTCCTTTGATGAATCGATGGTGTTTGAAAACAGCCGTAGGGCATAAATTCATGTACCAATTGTGTCATTTGCATAAAATCCAAAGGCTTTTTAATCTCATTAATGTCAGTTCCAGGGCTGCGCATCTCCCTAACAATTGCAAATCGTTTCAAATATTACTTTACAAAATCAAACAGTAAAAAAATTGAATAGCTATTTCATCTTGAGTAAGGTCCAGCTTCTAATTGTCTCATCTAAGTAACAATAGGATTCCAGTTTCTGTGACTTTGAGCAAGAAGTGTTTCTTCAAAACAGAAAACCTGCCTACTATTTTTTGTGTTCCCTTCTGCAGCAAATATTGTCTTTTTAAACATTTAGGGTTCTTTTCTTGATAATTTGTTCCCATTTCACACAGAGAAGGGCGGCAATGAGAAGTAAAGGAAGGAGGCAGAGAGCTGTATTTGCCATAGTTTCATTTTGTACTGGCACATTTGTTGGTTTAGAGTAAGCGCTGTTCTGAACATATCCCTAGATAGCAAAGCCCAAAGCAAAAAGATGAAAATGAAAGATTTCCTCATACACAGTACTGCCTCTGCTGCCTCTGCTGATGGCTCCAGGGGCTGCTCTTTCTTTGATGGCCCCATCCAGAGCATCTCCAGGGCATCACACAGACTGGCCATGTATGCTCAGAGGCGAGCCCACAAATCCCTTCTGATCTCTGTTTCCCTATACAGATGCCATTCCTGCCGTTTTTCTGCCCCCTTTCACAATTTCCCCATAGAAGCTCCTTTACAGGAAAGAAGCCCCCTTTACACTGATTCTGTGTACATGGCTGAGTTAAAAAGTCATCAGGACAGTTGAGACACAAGAGACTTTGGGGTGTAAGAAGTAATTGGAAGGACAAATCGTTGCAGTTTATAGAAGCAGAAAGGTGAGAGTTTGAAATGTAGAGGATTGAGGCTGGCTGGAGACTGTGACTAAATGCACCTGTGAGGAGAAGGACCTAAATTAGTATTAAAAAAACTTGTCAAAAAAGACTGAGAATTGTTATGTTATATTGGTAAAGTCCTTAATCTACTCTGGACTACCCTGGCTGTAAGAAGAGCTTTAGCCTCCAGCACACATTCTAATACAGCTTTCCTGTACCCTGCTGTCTTCCTTGTCTCATTATTCTATACATAGTTATACATAGTTATTCCCCATACAGTTATTCTTCCCCGCATAGTTATTTATTCCTGAACAAAATTGCTCCTTGCTTCTCACACAGAATGGAACAAAAAACAGGTATGTAATTTATTTTCTTCCCGTCCATTATCTGATATCAGGTCAGATCTCCCTGAGAAACCACAATTCTCTTTTACTTAGTCTTAAGATATTCCCCTCTTCCTACCTCTGTTGCGTGTGTAGTGGCAATAGCATGTGCAAGGCCAAAAGAAAAGAGTAATTTGAAATCTTTGCTATCAACAGCTGATTATTTTTCAGTTTAGTCTTCATTAAATTCTAGTTTATTGAAACCTCTCACACAAAACTTGAGTCACCGAAGCGTTTTTCATACCTACAGTGGACATGACAGAACAGGATTGAAGTTAAACCTCTCTTTTTCCATTTATATTTATTATTTTTAAAAATCTTAGTCTTACATAAATATATAGTGCATCTTTCACTCGATGTGCAGGCAACATTAACATCTACCTCAATGTAAATGACTCTACTGGATGGCAGGACATGCCAGAGCTAGTTGCTTTGATGCTGGAGCTCTTTTTCTGAGCCTTATTCAATACATCACCTTTCCTATGCTTCTGTGGAAAAGGACTTTAACAGTGCAGCTGACTAAATTTTTGTCTATCCTCATCTAACTGGTTTTGAAGCTATATCTTTTCCCTGGATTATTTCAGTACAAACAAGATTTTAAAGTGAAAAGGGATTTCAGATCTTCCAATCTTTGTCACAAGAGGCGTAAGTGCAGTAATGAACATCATCTTCTAAAAATCAGGAAATTGGAAGTATCAGAATATAAACAAAGATCAAAATACTAGGATTTGCTACTTTCCTTTAAAATCATCAGAAAACCTTTGTAGCTTCTTATTTAATGTGAGCTTAGCAATTAATCAGAAAAACTGTTAAGTAACTGAGACTTGTTTTAATGTACAATAGATTAGAAACAGACCTGATCACATACAGTAATAATTATGCTGAGGTAACATCTCAGGGTTTTTGACATCTCACTAAGGCTGTATATTTAAAAATATATAGCACAATAGAACAGAAGTTGCAAATTCCTAATTGCAAGAAAGAATATTTTATGCCTGCTTGCGCACGTATGACTGTTGTTAAAAGAGACCTCACATATCCCTTGGATTTCCTAAGATATTGTTTTAGCCTGAGTTAAATGCAGTATCTAATTGCCAATTTCAATGCATTATGTTTATATAATATGATACTTCTTTTTTCCACTTGAGTAGATAAAGTGGGTATCTATTTATATTATCATGATGTTTGAGTCAGTAGAGGCTGATTAGTTACATTGAATGCCAGTAAAAGCAAATGCAGCCTCCTGAATAAAAATTGGCGGCTTTCATGGCATGTGAATACAAAGAGACAAACAAGAAGAGAAATGTGTTCCTCTACACTAAAGTTCTGGTGTTGTTCTTATTTGGCCTACTCACACCAATAAAATTATAAAATGTGAAATTTATCCAAGCTTGTCTTTTTGCCTTTTCCAGATAACTAATGTTCTCAGCATGGCTTAGGAATAGACATAGATATGCAGCCCTTAACTGAACAGTGTGTGCTATTTCATTTTAGCAAGGTACAGATAAAGTCGTCCTTGTTGCCACGTTTGATAGAGTTCATTTGTGTGAAGAGGCTCTGTTTTGGATGAGCTGTGTTTTCCGCTAATGAGTATTTTCTATATATTGCTTCTTATGAAGAACTGACAGCCTTGTAATAATCTGTTTTGACAGTATTTTTACCTAGAAATATTGTGTTAAATATTTTTAGACATGAGGGATCATGGACATATGGATATAGTGGTGTGTGGCTTGTCTAATTATATGCATTATACAATTTGCCATTGTTGGAGACTGTTGTACCGTCTTTCATTCATTTAATAATGCTTTTGCAAATTGGCAGATAGCATTTGGGCTAAAATACACACAGGGTTTTTGCAGGAATAAAACATGCTCTGCCTTTTCTCTAGTGTAGAGTAATTTGTCAAGTAATTAGCCAACCTAATTAAATTTTTGTAGCACTAATCAAACGAATATGCTAAAATTTTCTTTGTACAGCCAGTTTGCTGTCTGCTTGCATTTAACTTGATGGTTTGAAAGAGGCCCTACTATGTCTGCCACTCCACTTAATCACCTCATTTGCATTTTATATTGGTAAATCAAATAAAGCACCAGTGGCTTTTAGTATGATTGACTATGGTCAGGGCTGTTCAGATGGGACTTTTTCACAGAAAATTAGGCACATTTTAATATGAGTGAGTCTGTGCTTTCAGCATTCAGCAAACTACATTCACTCAGCTAATTAAAAGTGCTTGTTGCTTTTTGCCGATGTATGATAGATTTATCCAGCTGGTGTGTCCATTTTCTTTTGCATAATTTCTTGATGGAAGTTTTTATCTTTATACATAATAAGATTGTCTAAACAACACTTCAAACCAATTTGCAAGAACTATATAAATAATATTTTGCAGAAGCTATTTACTTTGAAAGAAATACACTTGCTCTTCAGCAGACTGATTTGGTTATACATCTTTGCTTGTACATTCTTCCAGAATATAAACTTCAGATTTTGTTTTCAGTGAGCCAGTTTATATCACTTTCCTTAAATTATGGGAAAAAGCTGCAGAAAAGTATGCCTAACTATTCTATTATGGTCTAGAGTTTGATCCTCCTGTAGATTAGGTCAAAGTTCTGACTCAAGCCCTTACAGATGAAATTACTTATAGGATGAAGTTATTTATAGGCATAAATGTTCCTTCATTTTTACATTGCTTTGAAGAATACTTCACCATAGATAAAGAATCCACTGGAATGGGAATGAAAATATATATTTTCCTTTTTTTCAGGGGACAATAAGGACAAGTATCAGAATGACCAGTTAATGCCTGATCAGTTAAAGTTTGTATATGTGCTAACAGTCGCTAGAAAATGGAAACTAGTTTCACTGATATATTTCCAGATTTTGAACCCAGACAGTAGATAAGTTGAGCTTTCACACGCCTGTACCCTCCAACAATTGTCTGGCTCCAAGGAGCTATCTAAAGTCAAAGAGGCTTATGCTCCCTGCCCTTTCCTGGGGTAGTGACAAGCCCTTGGTCAGCCCTTTTGTGGATGTTGGATGGATGAAGGTTACAGCATTCCTTACATATTTGTTAGACATGAACAGCTTCTCATGACTGTGGTCAACTCAGTGGAAGGTGAGGAAGGAATGAAAAAGAGCCATGGAAACCATAATAAATTTGTCAGAGAGGACCTTATTTAACAGAACATTTAGAATACAACATGTACATGAATCTAAGAGAAAGATTTCCCCTACAAACTGCAGGATTTTTCTCTAAGGTGGCTGCAAAGAGCTCAGATATTCTCTCTGTCAATAGAGCTGTGACAGAAGTAATTTAAAAGGGGGAAAGAGGGCAATCCTAAACTGTCACAGCTATTTGTTAAGGAAGTGTGTGTCTAAATCTTTAGTCATGCAATTAGTCTTATTGATTGAAAGTAAAGGCTCATATGAAAAGGGCTGAATTTGTTGTATAGGGTTGTTTTGGATGAAGGAATGAAAGAAAGTGTGTATAATGGAAAATAAAAGATATAAATAACAAATAATGATGTAAATATAGAAAAAACACTGTTTGCAAGTGTTTAACTAAAGACAGTACAATGCAATAAGATTAGAGTCAGGCTTAAAGATGAAGTTTGCATCCATCACCATTACAGTTTGCACAGTGTGGTTCATTGAACTTCTTGAAGGTTTTCAAGAAGTTTCTCTATAAACATTTTTCTGCAAAACTCGAAATGCTAGAAATCAAGGATCAGATAATACTCCTTTCCCTGGTGCAGGAAAGTGCCTTTGGACATGGAAGTAGTGGGTTAGCTATAAAAATAATGGAGGAAAAAAAAAAAGGCTCACCCGTGGCCATGCAGATCTCAGAAGAGAAGCTCAAGCTGAGCCCTTGACCCACAATGTACAAATGTAACAGATGTCTAAATGTTGTAATGCAGCTTTAATTAAACATAGGCCAAAACCTCCTTGCTCTGAGCTCATTGATATTATCATAAGAACTTGGTCTTGTTCTGGCCAAACTCACGTTAGTCTAGAAGAAATGTAGTAATGCTTTGTAGATTTTGGTGCTGGGCTGGGATAAAGCAAGCTGTATTGCATACTGCAGGTACAGCTTGTTTACAGGATAACACTGGATTAACACCTGTTCTTATGCCTTTCTATGCCTTAGTGTATATAATACCCTAGCCTCCTCTGTAAACTTCTTTGAGATCTGTTGTTTAAAATAATGCATGATGGTGCAACATAGTTCTGAGGGATATTCTAATTTATATATATATTTTATATTCTGATTTACATGTGTAAGCATTCTCATTTTTAAAATTCACAGAGCCATGCAGTCATCTTACTAATGTACTTAGAGAAGAATGCAAATAAACGGAATAAAGCTATTAAATTTTCTTGATTTGATATTTCAACTGTCTGGCCTTTTAATTTTATTTTAATGAATTTAAATTAAACTAAATGTCATGTTCAGAATGTTAATACTCTAATCACACTCAAAAATTTATTCTGAACATCTAGTGTTACTGAACAGCATGTTGATGTAAATTTAATGTTAAATGGAACACATTTAACTGACGTTATTGTCAGTTGAAAATTACAGATTATTTCTGAATTAAAAAAAAAAAAAAAAAAAAGAAACCCCACAAACTAAACCAACACATATATGTTCTTTCCTACTCTTTGATTTCAAAGTACCAAATCTGGCATTCACTTCCAAGTCCCCCCACACCCAAAAAAATATTGCTCGATAAATCATTTTTTTATCAGTCACTGTTATGACTTTGTAATTTACAAAGGACTTGTGGCACCATAAAGGATATTTATATTAACCTAAGAAGGAAATATCGACTCACAGAATCATAGAATACTTAGGGTTGGAAAGGACTTTAAGATCAAGCTCCAACTCCCCTGCCATGGGCAGGGACACCTCACACTAAACCATGCCACCCAAGGATATGTTATTTAAGCAGATAATTTATATACTTCTCCAATCTGTGGATCTTATCCATAGTAGTCTGAAAATTTATCTAAAAGACATATATTTTATATCAGTTTCTGGAGTTTAGAACCTGATTCAGCAGTCTTTATTCATAAAAACTGATAGTGTTCAAACCCTGATGCTAGTGCCCAAATTTACTCTAAGCCTAGAAATGAGCTACAAATATATTCTGCATAATAATATGACATTTATCACAATTCCCTGCTACTGAACTCATAAATACATGTTAAAGTTAAGAAGACAGATTTCTTAGCATAATTTGGAAGAATAAGGATCTCTATGAGTTTGGTCTCACATTTTCTTTCTTTTATACTAGACAGAACAATCTAAGTGCTGGTATTAATTTTCAGTTATTCAGTTACTCATTTAATATGAATTGTGAACTCTTCAGGAACTTTAAAGTGTTCAGCCCTGTTGACTTCAGCAGAGTCTTTCCTGCATCAGATTAGAAGATTAAGCTTTCAGCGGGAGTCACCTGGTAATAGGAAGTTTGTTTTCTGTTCCCTACTCTCTCCATAGAACCAGCCCTCTGGTCCAGTTTTCAGTACTTCCATCCCTATTCAGTATTTCTATACTTCCTCTCAGCTGAGGTTATGTTTGTTTGTTTTGGAGAAGCTTTTCAGTTTATGCATGAGGGGAGCCAGTTAAAATTTAATTTTCTCTGTCTCTTACCATATAATCTGTTACTGACATATGTCTGTATGAAGCCTGAGCTGAGCTCTTTTCTAGCTGTTCAGTGAATTAGTATCTGATGATTACCAGCAAGCACAAAGTTTGCATTAGTAAAACATTATAGGTCACAGTTCTGAATAGTCTGAATGACTTCACATAAACAGTATAGTGAACACATTATTGTTAGGTGTGCTATCCTCCAGGCTTGAATGTCCATCTCTGTGTTTTCAAAAGACAAACCAGCTGCTAACTGAAGCAGTTGTATATGTCTGCATTTTTCGATGCCTGGAGGACAGAGCAGTAACCTGCCCTGTTCATTAAAAAATGCACACTTATTAACAATAACTATGCTCCTCGTCAAAGTTAAATTCAGTCTCCTTGTAAAAATAATGTATTCTTAAAGCACTTTGTTCCTATCTGTGTCCACCATTCAAATAAAAACATGTTTTCCTACTAATATTGAGAAAATAAGCTATATTCGTTTTTGAATATAGATTTTTATGCTGCAATCTGAACTCAGGTTTACATTCATAGTCAAATATATTCCCAGTATTACATACAACTAAATTGCAGATATAAGCCAATTCACCTTTGTACTTTGTAGAAGTGAATTTCTGAAAATGCCCCTCTTAAAGGAGCAACTTGTATTGCATAGCATCCTGCACTATGCTTAACACTTGATGAGAATAAAAAGAGGAGGAATTTATGCAAAGCAACTCGTATATGCCAAATGGCACAGTTTAAAATGCATGTGTGCTACAAGCGCACTGCAGCAGACTCTAAGCTTCATCAGCCCATCATGCATGAATACGAACTACAGTAAGCAGCTGCTGTCAGACCTAAACAATAGCATTTTGAGCAGTTTATTTAACTGAACTAATTCTACAGAGACAACAGGTTTCTTCCTATTGTTACAAGCTAGCAGTGAAGCAGAACGTCAAGCATGTCTCTCAGTAGAGGGCTTGTTTGGTCTCTTTGTGTGGTATTTATAGCATGGTCTGGTTAATGTCAGTCTTCACTTTATTGGTATTCTCTTAAATCCTGAAATTTTACCCAGACTTTTGCTAATAAACCAAATCTTCTCATAGAAGCAATGTATATTTTCCAGCAAGTCTCCTGAAAACTTCCAAATCCTTTCTAACTGTGTGTGGCTGTATTTCATTCCAGCTCTTTTTGAATGCCTTTTTAATTTTTATTCTTGATTTTTCTTACACAGGGAACTTACTTAGTCTTTTATATACACATCTTTAACATATTTATTTTTTTTTGTTCCATAACTTTATTTCTTATGATATATATGGAAATATATATATTTCTTGCATCAGATATAGATAGTAATGTAAGGATCAGTCATCGTGTTCTCATAAGCTGAAACATTTATCAACTTCATAGCATAGATGCACTGCTAATTTTTTTTTCTATTTCTAACATTCTGACTACCCCAAATGCAAGGGGAAACCGAGGCACAGCCCAGTTTGACTTGGCAGAATTAGCTGTAAAAGTCACAGTCAGTTCCTGACTTGACCATAAAAACTATTTTCAGCAAACTTGTTCTTCATTTCTGGCAATAATTTATCCATAAATAGTAAATGGATCTTCTCTGCATACTATGACAGTTTCCCTATGGTCAGTATAACAGCAACAGAAGTTATTAAGTTGCCAGAATGCCCAAATCTTTGCATTTGTGCAAGGAAAATAGCACTGAATTTGTCTGGACCATCACAAAAAGTCTTACCAGTGACAATTTTTTTGAAAAATTGTCATTTCTGAATACAAACGTGATACACTTGTACACAAATAATATAAAAGAACTTAATACTAAAATGGTGCTAATAACAAATGAAATTGAAACGCTGGGGCACAGGAAATAACACAAAGAAATATAAAAATTTATTAAAATGTAAAACTAAAGAGCATTTTCTGACAGAAAATTCCCTCTTTCCCCAAAAAAAATTCAAAACTTGAACAGAACAGTAATTCACAGCAAGAACAAGACTGCTTTTGCTGCGTTTCAGAAACTTCCAGTGTGCGCGGTGCAACAGGGGTAAGAGCTTTACGCAGGGTGGCCTCAGCTCGGTATTGCCTGTGCAGTAGACACCCTGTTACTTAACTGTTAAGCTTGGAGATGTTAGTGGCGGGGGTGGTCAGCATTTGGCTCTAAACTGTGCACACTTTTAAACTGCTCATGTGCTTCTCTGCATGTTAGAGTACACCCCACAGAGGCTAGAATGGCATAAGAAAGACTGTGTGAGCTGAACTCAAAACTGCCCTGTTATATGGGATTCAAAAGCCCAACCCTCTACTGTCTATAATGCTGTAACAGAACAAGACACTGTTACTTTATGTTTAAGAACTACTCGGGGATTCCATCTGTTTCTGAGCACTCTCAGGTGTGACAGCTTCTGGCTCTGAAGCATGAGAAAATATAGGTATGTAACTGCATAGACCAGAAGGACCGGTTATCCTTCATCATGGCCTTGGCTGATCTTGGTGCATATAATGACCTCTGTATTAAAATCCTGTGGGAAGTCAGTAGAGGTTTGTGTTTCTAATATGAAATAAAATTAAAAATTAAAAAAAATCAGTAGCATTGTTCTTTTTCTCTTCCTTTTTTCTTAGTTGCTACAAGGAAAAATTTCCTTGTATCTAGCACCAGATTATTATCTCATCCAATTACCAGATTCAGACTTTTTGAAAAGTACACAGTCTATCATTCTAAGAGTTTTATGAACTTATATGTATAAAAATTTTTTGGTATTAATACAAAGTATCTCTTTGTATGCTATACACTGGTACAATAATGATTTGATCATTTTCTTGCTTATAAATCACTGAGAGATCTTCTGACAAAAAAAAGAAAAATATCAATGACAACTTTTTTTAATTAAAACATAGTTATTTTCCCCTTTTTTGTTCTCAAAACTGTATCTGAGTGCTGAGCAGCTGGGGCAGCTGTAAACTCTATGTGAATTTTCTCTTTTGTGTTTTTAATGTGCCTATCTGCAGATAAACAGTCTATATTTACATGTGTATTCAGCTTTGTTGTTGATATATTCAGACTTCAAGTTCCTATTTGCTAAATTAACTTTTTTAAATAATCCCTGTAATTCATTAGACATTCTACCTCGCACACCTACAAAGGGGAATAGAAGGCATAACTGGCCTCTATCCCTTAGCTCTGGCTGCACACAACTGCATGTGGCTGTGGGTGATGGTGTTTGCACAGCAGGCAGCTGCTTTTCCTTCTGCAATATGTCATGGTTGTGCACGGTCATGAAGGGTCTGTCCCCAGCTCTCCAGCCAGCAACTGAGACAAAGGAAATGGTATTCAGCAGCAAGCATCAAACTAACACCAAATTATAACATTTCAGTGGCCTTGCCTGAAGCTGAATGCTTGATTCTAACTCATTTGAGACAGTTTTGGCAAAATGACCGCTGGCCTATTTTTCTGTTTAGAGGTTCTGCATGTATATGTATATTTGATGAATGCTTAAAATATTCTAATATTAATAATGAGCACTCTAATTATAGAACGTCTGTCAGAAAGAGGCTTCTTGCTTTTGTTTTTTGAGGAAAGGCAGAGGTCAACAAACATGGAGGTAATAAGACTCTTTTACTGGGTAGATCTAGTATTTAGAGAAGAACTCTAAACAGACGCTATATACATTTGTGACTATGCAGCCCCAGGCACAGGAACAAGCCTGTAGCCCAGCCACCTCTCAACCCATTGAGGTGGGACAACAGGCAAGTAATAGATGTGTGAGGTAGCACAGTACACAGGATGGCAAAATTGCAAGCTACACACTCTGCTACCAAAAGCAACGTTAGTTGGATTAATGTTGCTGTCTGCATCAATGTTACTGTTCTGGTCCGCTGATGAAGTCAGCTTAATTAGAGGAGCAGTGCACTGTGCTGATACAACCATTCTCCATCACCTCTTTTGCTTATCATGTGCGTTTGCAGCCAGCTAATACAGCTGTATGCAACGCAGATATAGCTTGAAGGTTAGGACTAACTCTAGTGCCAACAGGATGATACCAAGCACTTTTAATACCTCCTTCTGTGCTTGTTTAAAAGAAGAAAAGGGTATGTTCTGAACTCTGACTAATCTCAGTTACATCCTAACCAAGGATGGAAGAGTTTGCAGAAGATTTTTGAGCTTTCACATAAATCAAGATGCTGAGGTGAACACAGGTCCTGGAAGACCCTTGGAACAATCCGCTAACTCATGCGCAATACAAACTTCTCTCTCTGAGTGACCTCCTGCAAGTTAAATTAAACCAGAATTAAACCTCAGGACACCAAAGTCAATTAACTAACTTCCTCCAAAGAAGTCACAAGTTAAACATCCAGAGGATAATATTCCAAGATGAGCCATAAAAATATATCTGTAACATGCACTGACGAGACACGTAAGCTAGTTCCAAGACAACTGCACATACAAGTGCAAGCTCATTCTTACCCAAGCCAGGAGCTCCAGGCATATAAATGTAGTGCTACGCTGACATACAAATAGGTCAGGAAGCAGCATTCCCCACGGCTGTGGTGTCAGCTCCAAGGCAATGTTTCCTGCCAGTCAGCAAGGTATGATAACTCAGGCAGGTCTTCCTGCTTCTGCAGCAGCCCCTCTCATGAGTCCAGATGCTGGTACATTGAGAGGTATCAGTTCATGTTCATTCCACAGCAAAGACAGGCAGTAAGCGTTTTGTACTTTCATCAAGCAGATTACAGTCCTAAGAAATTGGTAATTAAAGGTATAACTGTTTACTTGGGCTTCCTGCCTAATCAGGAAAAGCAAAATGTTTTCAGTTCAGCCCAAATTGGTGTTAAAAGGAAAAAGGAATCACAACAAACAAAAAAGAGCCCTGGGTTAAAAAAGCTGCTTTGTTGCTTCAAAATGAAATCTTCTCTTTGATGACTTTTTTAAGTTACGGCATTACTTGTTTCAACTAGCGTTGGTAGCTTTGCATTCTTTAATGCCTGCTTGAAATTGCTGGTTTTAATGACTCCTTGGGAAAAAAAAAAAAATTGAGGTCTGAGGAATGACTCCTCATCTGTCCCTCAACTGCAATTTTAATATTGCTGCAATTTACCAGTTACCTGTTTAAAGAAGCTGAAGAAGCTGTGTCTAGTCAGGTTTTCCTGCATTTGCCACTGTTGCCTTCCTGAAGAACTTAGAATCCCTGCTCAGACCACAAAGACTGGATTAAGGAAAAGCAACAAAGGAAAAGTTGTGCTGTCGCTGTCTATTTAGTACTGCTTTGTTTTGTTCTGTTTACTCTACCCTCTGCTTTCTAAGTCCCATATCCTGTGCACAAGTTTTTGCCTGAAACTATGGAGACTAAGTGTCCTGGGTTCAGCAGTAGCAATCATTTTTCTCCTTCTTAGTAGCTGGTGCAGTGCTGTGTTTTTGACTTTGGTCTGGGAACAGCGGTGATAACACCAATGTTTGTAGCTACTGCTTAGAATGTTTAGACTGAGCAAGAACATTC
>WYDI02010021.1:0-10390 GCA_009867235.2 Psittacus erithacus
GGGCACCCTGTGCCAGCGCCTCAGCACCCTCCCAGGGAAGAGCTTCTGCCTAAGAGCTCATCTCAGTCTCTCCTCTGTCAGGTTAAAGCCATTCCCTCTTGTCGTGTCTCTACAAGCCCTTGTCCAAAGCTCCTCTCTAAGTTTCTCCTCAGTCCTTAGACAGCATCAAATTATGGCTTTATTCTTTTTTCAGTAAAAAACTGACTACTGTTGGGTGCAGTATCAACCCAGTGGATAAAGGGAAGCCTCTGTCAGCACAAAGTTACATGACAGTTACTAGTCTTCAGGGCTTTGGTGCATTCATTGCATTTGATCCAAAACAGAGTATAGAAACTGCCATCAAATAAAGTCGCTTGCTTGCTTCTTCAGCTGGAGGCTGGAGGTGAGTTCCCATGATGGATCACCAAACTCGAAAAGCTGTGTGATTGGGTTCTCGGTGTCATAGTGACATGAAAGGTTTTTTTATCCCTTAGTTTTAACACTGAGTTTGTCAGTCAACATTCAGAGATGCGATGTGCGAAGACGTACTGGTAGGAGAGGAGTAATCTTGTATGTATGACCTTGAAGTAGTGTTGCTGAAGTTGTTGAGCCCTCCTTATGAAACATGTAATTGGTAGTGTTCATCATTGAGGTGGGATTTCACCTCCCTAAATAGATACTGTGGGATGAAGGACTTTTTCTGATTCATGTATCATAATTATCAGCCATGTGGGGATGCATGTACCAGGCGTTCTGGAGTTAGAGACTTCTGGACATCTGGCACTGTTTGGGGTATAGCATAGGTGCAGATAGAGAGAGGGAGAGGCTACACGCATTCAGTGTTTGACATTTGGAATAACATTATCCTACTAAACACAGCATCTTCTAAGCAGCTGTAGACTAACAGGGATGGTACTTAAGGGGAGGTGTAATGAAGATGTATGCAGCAGCAGCAAAGAACACCCAGGAGACCCTGGGATTCATAGCCCTTTTCTCCAGGGGAGGAGGAGCGACGGTGTGAGGAGCAAACTCCCCACAGAGATGTGCAGAATAAATGTTACACACATGAGAGACATGAAAAACATCGAATGAAAAGCTGTAATGAATGCACAGAGCGCGCAGGGTGGTCCCCGTAGGCTTGGAAGTATCACCTCTGTGGGCTGTTCAGCCCATCTACTGTGTTGATCTTACGAGGGATTTCTGATGACAAGGCTCAGCCCTCAAAGCCTCATTATGATGCCTTTCTGGTAGACAAGAAATAGGAATATCGTAACTTTTACATCTTTAAGGTGTAGGGACACAGATCCACCTATTCCTGAACAAACTGTTGCTCATTGCCTTCCTCCTTGGGGACTTGCCTTAACACGTGGTGATCACACTCTGGCGAACTTTCAGTGATGTTTGATCAAATGGGATTGATCCAAAGAATTAATGCAAATGGAGTTTCCTTTATTTAGAACCTGCAATTTAATTGCAGCGAGAGAGACCTTGGGCGTGCAGCAGAGTAATTCTGCTTATTCCTTTGGAGTCCCACTTTGCCCCCAGAGTCTTCTGATCCAAATTCGTGGAGAAGCCTCTGTGCCTGGTACAGACTGCTCTCCAGAAGTGACTTTTTCCTTCTGTTCATTTGGCAGCCCAGGCAATGGAGTGAATGTATCATAGTAAATATGGATATAGGGATTCTCCTAGAAAACGAGCAGCTCTCCAAGTGGAGAACATGTGAAGCCTGGCTTCGTGTGGAGCTCTGCCCTTGCCCTGTGGTGCTTTGTGCTTCCGTGATTCAACAGATCATTTCAGAGGTGTTTATGTGATCATTTAAGGACTGATTTTGCCAAATACACATACAGATGATATTACCTATGCTATGATATCACCTGTGGGAATTCATCGTCACTGTTCATGGCCTTGGATCATGGCATCATGCAGTTATTGTGCAAATCTAATTTTTCTTTAAAATCTATGAAGCTGTTGCGGGTTGCAGAGGAAGGTTGGGAAATGGATTCACAGGAGAGCAGACCCAGGAGGCGAGTGTGGAGGACCTGGTGTGTATTGTGCCACAGAGACCGACCAAAGCAAAGCACAACCCTCCTGGTGTTTTCCTGCAGGCAGAGATGGTGATTTTGTGGAGGTTCTGCCTCAAGAGTTCGAACCACTGCACTGTGCTTGGTTTTTTATGTGTTAATGAAGACAGTCAGAAACTTCCTCCTTATGTTAAAATAGAAGTATTAGGAGAAGGACTTGAGGGTTAGGGATGCTGCTGGAAGTGAGTTTGGATTTGATTTGGTTTCACATTGGCACGGTCCTTGATGAAAACAACATGGAGCTACCTGGAGTGCCCCTCTGGCATAGCACTTGGTTCAGTTTTGCCCATTTTGTTGCTCATGTAACTGTTTTCTCTCTCTTCTGTTGTTGCAGATAAAGAGTTAGGAGTCAGCACGCTAGCTGAAAATGACGACCCTGGTGCTAGGGGCCCAGCTGTCCCGAAAATATCAGGATTAGAAAGGAGCCAAGAGAAGAGCCAGGACAGCAGCAAAGACCCAGTACTTGAGCCTGTGGTGCCTAAAGACCCTTGTCCTCAGGTGAGCCAGCCTCTGGCCCAGCCACAGTTGGAGCCGCAGCCCGAGGCACCGTGCCCCAGCCCTGCGCTGGCCCCGCGGCCGGAGGCTCCTGCCCCACCAGCGCCAGTGCCGCAGCCGCCAGCGCCGGAGGAAGCCGCGCGCCTGCCAGTGCCGCAGCCACCAGCACAGCACCCGCCGCGGCCACAGTCACCGGTGCAGCCAGCGCACCCCAACCTGCCCCCGGTGCAGCCGCATCCGGCCTCGCAGAGCCTCTCACAGCCACTCTCTGCCTATAACAGCAGCAGTTTAAGCCTCAACAGCTTAAGGTAGGTGAACAGAACCGCGTGCGCGCTGATGCCCTGTGCTGGTTTGCTGCTTGGTGGTGATCACAGAATCGTAGAATGGTTTGGGCTGGAAAGGACCTCAAGATCATTCAGTTCTGATCCCCTGCCATGGGCAGGGACACCTTCCATTTGACCAGGTCGTTCAAAGACCCCTCCAAATTGGCCTTGAAGACTTCCGTTTCTCCAGCTACAGACGTGCCCTGGAGTGAGAAGTATGGCACAGCTGCTGTTGGCCTGGTGACAGCCTGGCACAGACCCCAGTGACTTTAAAGCTGAATTTTTCTCTCACTGCTGACACTTTTCAGTCTCCGGTATTTTTCTCTTCACATGGCCGCAGTGAGACAAGCCTCAGCTTTTATTGGGGGGGTGACAAAGTTGACCAGAGATACTAAGCCACATGTTCATAGGAGCCCGTGATGTCTGTGAAAAGGGACCTCAGCTCTCCCATACTCTAAGTTAATGCTGTCAGCACAGGGTTGTCTTTC
Source organism: Psittacus erithacus (assembly GCA_009867235.2). Taxonomy (NCBI): domain Eukaryota; kingdom Metazoa; phylum Chordata; class Aves; order Psittaciformes; family Psittacidae; genus Psittacus; species Psittacus erithacus. The sequence goes on from WYDI02010021.1 coordinate 3,367, forward strand.
CCCAGCAGGCAGCTGGTGGATTTTCAGGACCTGGTGAAACCAGCATTGTGGTTGCTTCATGGTTTCACTGAAGACCGGGAGGTGTTTAAGACTTTATTTTTAACCCAGTTGGTACCGCTTGTCTTTCGAAATCACTGCAATAGCAGCGTGTTGTTACTTGAAATAATGACAAGTAGAATTAAGCACTAGGTAAATATATTTTAAATACTCATTAGTAGGATGTGAGACCTGAAGAATTGCAACCAGTGTAATCACAAATACTTTGCTGACTCGTCTTATCTCTGTCTATTGTGGAGGTAGAGAGGCATTAATGGCACAAGAAGCTTGTATTCATTCGCCTTCTCAGCTTTGTTTCACATTTTCTGCAGCCTTTCATCTTACTAAGTCATAGGGAAAAAAAATTAAACCGTTATTAATGCAGTGATCACTGATTTTGAGCTTCATTTGCCTGAAAACATGAATCAGAAGCAGTCATGTAGAAAGGACCTGATAATTAAGTAATGAATGCAGAGGGATGATTACTCCTTTGTGTGTCATTCCTGTGTTGGTGGAGGACAGAATATCAACCTTTTATAGCGGGGGAAAGCGTGTCTCGGGTTTTGGTGTGGAGAGACCATGGGAAGTAAAAGCAGATGTTTGGAGAAAGGAGTATCTCAGTGGTATTGCTAGAAAAGTAGAAGAGCAACTTGAATATGTAATATATAACTGACATCAGTAATGTGTTAACATGAGCTGAGCATAGCCTGGTGGGGTTGTAGATGTGTATGTTTGGAGCTTTTCCCTCTTCCATGCAGTGCTTAATTGCTTTTCCTCTCATTAACAGCAGCAGCAGAAGCAGCACTCCTGCCAAGACTCAGGCCCCTCCTCCTCACATCTCCCACCACCCTTCAGCATCACCGTTCCCCCTGTCTCTGCCCAGCCACAGCCCCCTGCACACCTTCACACCCGCCCTGCAGCCCCCCGCGCACCCACATCACCCCAATATGTTTGCCCCTCCTACGGCCCTGCCTCCTCCACCTCCACTGACATCGGGGACGCTGCAGGTACCAGGACACCCTGCTGGGAGCACTTACTCAGGTGAGAGGCGGGCAGATCATGGTCTGAGTGGGAAACCAGTTCTCTGGGTTTAGTCAGGGTAACTCAGTTCAGGCCATTTGATGAGAGCAGTTGGTTGGGTGGAGGCTGTACTCATTGCCGAATGATTTGAAGGGGTATCAAAGCTAAAGAACACCTACACATACCCCAAGACATTTCTCCTACCCTGGGAATTAGTATTTTTGGAGGGCTGTGGTTTTAGCATGAGTGTTTTTTTTCTCCCCATGGTAAGAGCACACTAGAGTTCCTAACATGCCCACAGAGGATCTGTGACTCCCTTAGCGAACTTCTTCACTGCAGTTGTGGTCTGCATTTAGCATTGCTTCCCTGCCTAGAGGGAAGGTCTCCTGTGGCTGTGCACACAGTGATCCTGAGCTCATGTACGTGCAGGATTTAGGGATGAGATGATGAGATTTTTATCAGCAGAGAAAAACGTGCTCTTTGATTGTGAGAGATGTAACATGTCTGCTTCTCCCAGGTCACTGAAAGGGAGCTAAGGGAAGAAAATGGAGCATTACTCACATTAGGAGTAATCACTTGATGTTTACTCACTCAAGCTCCTTGCCTATTTAGGACTATACCCGTATTTAGGGAGAACCCTTAGGTTAATGCTCAGAGGAATGCTGTAGTGAAGACAGACATGGCGAGAGAAGGGAAATTGAGGCATTCTTCTTCCTCTCAGGCCTTTGGGGAAGATCCGACGGAGCTTTTTTCCCCCTGTACAGTGATATAGTTTACCACCAGGAAGCTTTACACACAGCATTGCTACTGCAGCCAGCAAACAGTAAGTGGCACGAGGTCAGTGAGAGTCCCCGAGCTCACGGGTGGTTGTTTTACTGTTTGTATTCCAGAGCAAGATCTCCTCCGTCAGGAACTAAACACGCGCTTTCTGGCCTCGCAGAGCGCAGACCGTGGGGCCTCGCTGGGCCCACCACCATACCTGAGGACCGAGTTCCACCAACACCAGCACCAGCACCAGCACACACACCAACACACACACCAGCACACCTTCACGCCTTTCCCGCACGCCATCCCACCCACTGCCATCATGCCGACGCCAGCACCGCCCATGGTGCGTACCCCAGGCAGAAATGTGAGGATAAGTAGAGCACAACTCTATTCTTTATTACAAATGTTTCAGATTTGCCAGGTTGTTGGGGCAGGAGCACGCTGCTGCCCAGGTGTGGTTGGGCAGGAGAAGGGCTGTCCCTTCCTTACGGTAGGTTCACGGGGCAGCACAGGGGCTGAAGCAGTGCTCATGCTTGGGGCTTGTCAGTGCTTAGAGTGGTGCACTCTGGTGCCTCCTTCTCCCTGTCTCGTAAAGACCTTGGTTTACTTCGAAGAAAGAAAAATCCACAACAGTTTCATTGGAAACTTAATTTTCTGCATATTTTTACCTCTCTTGTTGGTTGCCAAATAGAGAAGTAGTCTTCTATTTTACCAAAAGAACTAAAGCAAGGAAATATAAAGTAACTAGTTTGTGCTTTGATCCCTTTGCAGTTTGACAAATACCCTACAAAAGTTGACCCCTTCTACCGTCACAGTGTGAGTTTTATTACTCTGTTTGAAACTGACTTAACTGCTTTTCTGTGGTGGGTTGGGATCACCACTCAGTCAGCAGCACAGTGTCGAATCTCTCCCTAATCATCACTCCAGGATTTACCATTACTGTTCTTGGTCGCTTTGGCTTTTGAAGGCTTGCATTCATGGTGCTTGTTTCTGATAAAGATGCAGTATCAGCTTTTCCAATCAAAAGATCTCTTGCTCATACACCATTTGAAGATAGGTTTGATGTAAAAAAGATGAGGCAGAAGAGCTGACTGTTACATGAAGCAGGAGAGAGCAGTAGTTTCATCATGGTGTTTCAGTTGTGCCACAAACCCTTAAACTGATCTCCTTCCTAAGAAACTTGAAATGAAATGACAAACTATCATATAAATCCTTCAGGGATAGGTAATCTAATAGTTTTCTTAATATATCATATTTTGTTTTATAAAATCTGAAAACTTGTCTTATTCTTCAGATTTCAAAGGCGCATCTGATCCACTGGCTTATGTTCTGAAAGCTCTGTTTGATGAAAGCAACATCTATCCAGCTAAGCACTAGGCAGGTTTATCTAAGAGCTACCAAAAATGCTATGTATTGAGATGAACTGATTTTTAGCATTCCAGTTAATTGCCAAGCTTCTGCGCTTGAGAGTTTGAATCTACCGATTCATTTGCTGCTGAAATATGGATTGCATTTCCTTCAAATGATTGGCAGAGCCAGGGATCTGGTTGCATATAACAAGAATTTCTGCATCCAATAGTGATATTTTGATGAGAGAAGGAGTACTGCATCAGCACTCAGAAATCTGCAAAGCACTTGGCTTTATGTGTTGGTTTTGCTTAGAAGTGGAACTGGGCAAACAAAACTGGTTAAAATGACAGCGTGATGCTTTCTGCTGTCCTCATTAAACACAGTTCCTGCTAAAAACTCATCCCTGTAGTACATGTAAATAGTCCTGTTAATTTCTGATACCTCATTTGAGTAACTTTAACTGTGTTGAGTGTTTGCAGAATCAGAGCTGTAGGAGTATTAGGCAAACATTTCAGTCTGTGCTAATCACTTTTGCTCAAAAGGGTAATGCTGCTCATTTGCATCGTTGTTTGCGAAACTGCACACTTGCTGAGCTTTACATGGATTTAAAAGATATATTACTATCCACGTGGCATGTTGATTCAAGGAAGAACACGGTCATGGGAAATAGCTAAATGGATTTTAGACAAATGAAGCACAGACATTGACATGAAGTATAGGAAACATTGCTGAAGTCTCCGACTGTGTATGCGTTTCACATTCAGTGACAGAATTTGTTACAAATCTGGCAGCTACCTGAATTGTAAAGGTCATGGTATTACCCCTTTAAAGCTAGAAAAGGCTTCATGTTATTCTCTCTAAGGCAGTGAGCCACGCTCTTGAACTTGGCAGAGATCCTTTCCATTGTATCTCCCCTGCCTTTCCTTCGGGAAAGGTTTGTCCTTGCAAAGTGCGTGCAAAATAATCACTGTTGCATTTGATGGATATGTAGCAAGCTAATACCAGAAGATCAATGTGATGGCTACAGGTTACCTTGGATTAAGTCTGTCTTAAACTACAGCAGAACCATACTAGCTAGAGTATGTCAGTAGCCTCCTCTGGTCTGACCACAGATTTGATAGGTAACAGAGGAACTGCTTTGCAGCAGTGTCCTGAGCAGCTGCAGTATCAAAAATCACACTTTCAGTGGCATCCACACTGTGAATTCAGACACTTTTAAAAATCTGGCAATATTTTTAAAGTGAACTTTGTAGAACAAGGTCTGTTTGAGAGTTAAAATCAATTTACTTCAGAACAGGGAGTGCAGCTCACAGAGAAACTGCTGTAGAGTTTTAAAACTTTCTTGGTGTCTTTGATTTTCAGTTGTTTCTCTTGGAGGGGGGCTTACTGTAGCACAGTGAGGCATTACTTTTACCTACAGTTGATGCCAGGTGTAGTTTGACGCTAAAATACACCGTGCCACATGAAAGCTGTGGTTACTGGATTGTGCCCTGAGGAAAGCTAGAGGGGAAAAATGCTGCTCAAAGAAGGGATGCTGGGGAGAAAGGGAACACTGTGAAAGATGTCTTTGGAAGGCTGGAGGGATTGAACTGATACAGAAAGATCCTGGAGATTCCATATTTATATTTTATTAATAACTCTGACCTTGAGGAAAGGTCACGTTTGATTAACTCACCAGTTGTTATAAAACTCCAAGGAAAGCATTCCTTATTATTTGCCATAGCCAATAGAATAGTCAGTATTACATCTCTTCCCATCGTTTGGAATTAGTCCATTACACACAGAATTAAATGTAGAAGATCTGGAGGATTTGAAGCACATTTTGCTCATTAAAAGTTATTGTAAATGAGGACATGTGTCTCTTAATGATTTCTCAAATGCCTACAGTTCAGTATCAACTAATCTCAAAATGTTTTCTGCATCATTGAATGGAGCAGGTCCAAATTAAATAGAATTAAGAACAACAATAGAAGTGTGAATGGAAGGAGACTCAATACCATGCTTTTAAACAGCAAAAAGCTTTAGGTATCTCTAAAATACTGAAATAGTTTTTCAGCTTTCATTAAATCTAATATGAATCTGAGCTTGCAAGGTAAGCAAGTGGAAAGAAAAATGTTTAGGAAAAGCCTGGCATAAACAAATTCATCAAAACTTCATGATACAGATTTACCCTGGGATGTGATTTTCCCAGTGTTTGCCCACTCCATGTGGCCAGTCTTTGCCCAGTCCTGCTTCTGTTCAGTTGGCCATTAACTCATTTATTTTGATCTTAAAAGTAGCCTACAGTAGATTGCTCTTTGGTCAGCTGTGTTGAGAGGTGAATTTTGATTGACCAGAGAACCCCTTTAGGTTTTCCGGTGGCAATACCAGTGGAGTTAGTAGCCATTCCCTCTTAGATCCTGAGCCTTCACGGTGAGAACATCTTTGGAGTGTGATGCTCTGAGCCCCCAAGACAGCAGTTTTGTGTGTAACCTCAGCATTTTCCATGGAATTGGGCAAAGTAACTTTGTTACACCATGAGTATGATTTGCAGCTGGACCATAGGAACAAGATATGATTTGATGTTCAGGTTTACTTGCTTGTTTCCGTTGTGTTTCTCTGCGTTAGTACAGAACAGCTGTTTGGGTTTTCTGTGTAAATTCTCTTAGAACAGATACATTGGGATCAGGGAGGTCAGTGGAGGTGTGTACAGCTTTATGCTTAGTAGTCTCTCTTGATAAAAAAGTATCCTAAATCTGGGAGATGGGGCGAATGTCTGCCTTAATATTTTGTTTAAATAATTTGAACAAATCAGATTGTCTCTGTTAATCTTAGCTAGGGCAGGATATCCTCTCAGACAAGCTAATGAAGTATGAATTGTGTGTGTTTTCCTCATTTCCTAGATATACTATTAAATCCCTAATGTACTAATGGAGTTTTAATGATGCAATATCCTAGAACTCGTCAGGGTTTTCTTCCACTGAACACTAGATTTCTGTGTCTCCCTTGGCTCAGTATTCTGCCTTCTCTCTTGAACTGGCATGTAAACTGAAGCCATTTAAAACCTCTATCCAATTTAAGAATTAATAATTGAATAATAAAGTCTCTCTTATGCTATGATGGCCTAATCCAGGGGACAGGTTGCTGGCTTTATGAGTTTGGAACTGCTTTTAAGCTCTAAACATCATGACATTTGTCAACATTTCATTGACTGCTTTAACTAACATTGTTGCGATGAGATCACTCTTCAATGCCTCTCAGTTTTCTCCATGTACCATTTTCCCTAATATTATGCAGGAATGCTTTCCATGTCTTGTTCAACCTCCTGTCTTCTTTTTGATGTGTGCTTGTATTTAGGATGTTCTGTCTTTCTGTTCCAGCTGTTTCACTCCTATCCTCCAGCTGTATCAGGTATTCCTCCCATGATTCCTCCAACCGGCCCCTTTGGCTCACTACAGGGAGCATTTCAACCCAAGGTAAGAAGGGAATTACTGGTGTAACTGTTATGGCTCAAATACGTGGATGGTGTGAGCTGGGTTACGTTTAGGGTTAGCATGTGGCTCAGATTCTGGAGCAGTGGGCATCTTGAGTTACAACCTAATTCCAGAGAGGACAATTGGCTTTTCCCAAACTTACTACAAAGAGAGGTTATTTCTCATTAGATTCAGATACTTTGAGTCATAGAATCATAGAATGGTTTGGGTTGGAAAGGACCTTAAAGCTCATCCAGTCCCAACTCCCCTGCCACAAGCAGGGACACCTTCCACTAGAGCAGCTTGCTCCAAGCCCCTGTATCCAACCTGGCCTTGACCACTGCCAGGGATGGGGCAGCCACAGCTTCTCTGGGCACCCTGTGCCAGCGCCTCAGCAC
>WYDI02010021.1:10490-35979 GCA_009867235.2 Psittacus erithacus
GCCATTCCCCTTGGCCTGTCCCTACAGGCCCTTGTCCAAAGCCCCTCTCCAGGTTTCCTGCAGCCCCTTTAGGCACTAGGAGCTGCTCTAAGGTCTCCCCAGCACCTTCTCTTCTCCAGGCTGCCCCAGCCCAGCTCTCTCAGCCTGGCTCCAGAGCAGAGCTGCTCAATATATATACATACATTTAAAAAAACTCTCCAGAATGGCATAGTTAACTTTAGAAGCAATGTAATTAGTTCTCAGTGTGCATTAATGTAAGATCATGTAATAATCAAGATTTTAAGAACTCATGATCATTATTGTTTACTCATTTCCATAATTATCTCACAGCTCCACCACAATGCAAGACACTGATTTAGTTCTCCTCTCATTTGTGGTAGCTGGGATAGATAAATGTGATGAGCTTGGGTTTTTTTCCCTTTTGTTTTCATGAAGTCACTCTTGATTTATAAGTGGGAGGAAATCATACTCTGTCGTCTGTAGTCTTTGCAACTAAAGACTGAAATCAGGACTGAAATTTCTGCAGAGAAGACACCTTCTTTCTTAAATTGGCCCATCCACTGTAATGACTGAATATGTAAATTGCAGTTCATTAGTGGAATTCTTCATATGTATGGTAATCAGACTGTTAACAACTCTGTTACTTAATTGTTAGTTACACTGGAGCTGATTTCTTTTTTCTTCATTTTAATGTAGGAAGAAGCTCTGTCTAAATGTAGGGTTTTGGTTGGGTTTTTTCCCCACAAAGCTGCATTTTGTTACATTTGCTGAATATTTACATTCAGATCATGGGAAAAGCTTTAATTTTGTCAACTGGATGTTGCTTTTTGCTGCTATCTGTATGGTAACAGTTCATTGTGGATGGAGCTCAGACCTTTGCACAGTGACTGAGCAGACTGACGCTTTGTGTGCTGACAGTCAGGTTAGCAGCTTTAGCCACTTCAGTGCAGTATCCATAAGGAGCAGAGCACAAGCTGGTCCTCCAAATACTGCTTTAGATGCCATATCATAAATAGGTTGCTAATCAGGTTTTTGGTAGTGGATTTTTCAGTGTTAACAGTCACTGTTCCCTCATGTGTTTTGGATTAAAGTAACGAGAAGTTGGTGGAAAATGAAAGTTTGAAAATTGAGATAATAATACTAAGTATATTATAATGATTACCCCCTTTCAAAAGTTTATCTTCATTGCTTAGGCAAATGTTAAAGTATCTTTTTTCACTTCCCGCTGTTGTTATGTGTTGTGTTCCTCATTAATGTTGTCTTTCCTTGTGGTATTTCTAGACTTCCAATCCTATTGATGTTGCAGCCAGACCTGGAACTGTCCCACATACCCTTCTACAGAAAGATCCAAGGGTCTGTATAAAATGTTATGTTTTTCTCAAGTAAAGCTCTTCCTCCTGAAAGCCTTTAATGCTAGAGCTGCCATCCTCAATATGTCCAAAATAACATCTTAAAACTAAAGCTTAGCCTGAAGTGTTTAAGTCAGTGAGAAATAGAGAAGTTGTATGTGAACAATTTAAGTCTTGATCTTTCTGTTCATCGTTAGCAAAAGCCAGTAGATGCTGTGCAGTGGCAGAGCTCTTTCCTTGCTGTCAGCAGGCACCCCCCTAAGCGCAGGGGTGAAGGCATGAAAGTCCAGTGTAGGAATATATAAATTCTCTTCAGGATTTATGTTTGTACTCTGTAATTGTCTTGAATGTGGGTAACGACAGTTATTCCCTTGGTTACTGTATCATTGATTGCACCAGTGAAATGTGGATGCACTTTATTGATCACTTGGTGCCTCTGGATTTTCATGTTCCAGCCTGTGTGAACAGCATTTATTGTCTAAGCACTTGGCCTCAGGTTTTTTCTGCTCTTTGTGAAGGCCCATGGGTTGTTTGTGTGTTTGAGTGAATATACATTGTTTGTGATGAGGAACATCAGGCAGTTGTATTTTTAGCAGAAGTCTGACAAAAGCAATTGGAAGCTTTCCCTAAAAACCCCTTTTGTGGGTATGGCTGAACTTTGAAGCAGAGCAGAGCAGTTTTCTTTGGGTGATGCCAAGTTCCAGTACTTTGGTTTGCTCATACTAAAAAACCCCAATTTTTTATTTCCGTTTATTCTGTCAAATTGAAAATATCATTAAGTCATTAAGGTTTATGCTCCTTCGCAACTGGTAGTGTAGTTTTGATTATTTCAAGCTGATGTATTGAGGCATCACTGCATCTGCAATGTACTTGTTACACCTATAAATCTCCTTTAGTATTGCATTTCAATAAATACAAAAGAAATGAGAAATAATAAATAGAATTGATTTTCCAGCATTAATTGGTGAAATGTGAGCAAAAAAGGAGAAGAAGAAATTAATCTACCCCCAAAAAACAGGCTACACAAAAGAATAATAATGAGAAAATAGGAGTTTTATGCAGCCCCTGTTTACCAGCATCTGCTGCACTATGAAAAATACTGAAGGCAAAGCCCACTTGTGATAGACAATGCAGCAAGCAGGCACTCAGGAAGGGCTGTTTGAAGGTACCGGTCAGGAGGTAATGCCATAGCCATTGAGCAGACACAGTCCCTGGTTTGCAGGGGTACATCTGAAACACATTCCAGCCCATTCCAACCCACTTCATGGGACCATGCCTGTGAAGAAGGGCCCTGTCCACTCCCCAGTCTTCTCGCAAGGCGAGCCGCTTTGAAAGATGAGAGCAGAAGTCTGCCCAAAGGATAGCTCCGTGTTGTTCTTCCTAGCAGTTACCCAGCCATTTCTGTAGCATTAAATCAACAAATTACTGGTGATGCCAGAGGACAGAGCGCTCTGTGTGAGGCTTGTTTAGTTGCTTGTCAACACTTGGGTACAACAGCTAGGGGGGGAGGGAGAGCGGCTCAGATACTGAGGCTGAGGACTAATTATTATCTGAAAGGGCTTCATTTGAAAGTAAAATGATAACATTTTAATTTCATCTCTTAATGAAGCAATACAAATTTGTTAATTAGAGCGATTGTTTGAGTGACAGGCATGTAACCAAGCTGTCATTTCTTCTTCACAGTTGACAGATCCATTCAGGCCCATGCTGAGGGTAAGAAATCTTCTTGTGATACAGTTTGTCAAGCTCGTCTCAGTCCCCATCGGGTCAGAGCAGCAGACTCATTACAGAGCAATGCTGTGTTCCAGCTCAGTGCTTTACACCCTGTTTGCTGAGCAGCGTGGTCAGTCCTTTTTTTCATGCATCTTCTGGCCACTTGGCGAAAAGGCACAAAGTTGTTTTCTGTTCTTCTCATGCAACCCTATTGTTGATAATCCTCCTATTGTGCTGGCTTAGAAAGTCTCCTGAGCCAAATCCTAAACACCTACCCTGGCAGGGATCCCCTGTCATGGAATCACAGACTGGTTTGCGTTGGAAGGGACCTTAAAGCTCATCCAGAGGGAGTGAGATTCATTTTGAAACCCAGAGTGATATTTGAAAGCACTTTCATTTTCACCTTTTGGTGGGAAAGCTGGTCTTGGAATAACTGCACATTGGGAAATGAGCTCCCTGTACAGTTGTGAAGCAATCCAGCCATGCAGAGCATCTGCTAACCGGGAGACAGTTGCATCGATTTCAGCAACACAAGCTGCATTCTTAGCTAGTGGCATCAGGAGATTACAAGAGTGCATAAAACCTGAGCATGAGTTTATTTGGAGATGAGAGAAACCAGGAGCATTTCTGGATATCCAGAGAAACTGCTTAGGAAGGGACAAATTCTTTGCATGGCTGGTTTCCCAAGAGGGTGAAGCGGGACTGAAGGAGACCTTGTTCTTCCATTGTCTTGATATGGAGAATCCCCTAGACCAAAACAGACTGTGCTGAGAGGTGCTGAGAGTTGCTAGAATTTGAATAACAGCATCATAGTGTTCTTGAAAGTTACTGATTCATGTTGTATCCCTTTGTTTTTTCCAGAAACCTGGAAAGTGGTGTGCTATGCATGTCCACATTGCCTGGCAGATATACCATCACCAACAGAAAGTCAAGGTCAGTCTTCTGGGCATGCCTGAATTTCACATGAGGTGCACCGGGCGAAGCTGTGTGAGGAAGTTTGCCTCTGGGTGTTAGCCATTCTGTGCCATGGCTAATGCCCTGTTAAAGTAACCATGTGTAGCATTATAGTGTAACCCTCCACTTCATAGAGGTGGGGTCTCAGAATTAAAAACATAAAGGTTGGGTCTCAAAGGAAAGTCTGTGCTAGCTTGTATCAAGGACACCAGATCTTAGGTGACAGCCCGGGTTTGTAGCTAGAAAGAGCTAAATGGGTGTGCCTGTGAGCTACAATATTTCTGTTATTTATGGCTGAGGATGCAAATTTAGCAAGATTGGGGTTTTTTTAAGCCGGGAGAAGCTAGGCGTGGGTATCCCGTTCCTCTCGGTAGTGTACCAGACAGAAGAGGGCACCGGCAGATTTCTGCTTGTCCCTAAGGTGCTTCATCCAGCGTGGGTGCACAGCCTCCCATCAGCCTTTTTCCCAAGCTGTCTCATAGCTGAAGGTTGAGGCCTCTGCGTGTCTGGGCTGGCCAGGCAGACACAGCCTCTCAGATAGGGTAATGTTATCCAGACACTCTCATTGCACTGAAGCTGTTCTTTGTTATACATGCTTTGAGAATTCAAGGGTCAGGGCCATGGCCAGTTCAGGCTGTGCTGAAACAGGTCAGAGAAAACCAAATAATTTATTCTTCTAATTGTTAGGGTATTTCCAGTGTTACTTCAACTGCATTTTCACTGCACATGGACTCTGAAGAAGGTTTTTTTCCCTTTACAGTATTTTCACTGTATTTGTCAGTGACAGTTCTGTGTTGCTCCCGCAGTTGTTCAGTAGGCCAGGGAAGGCTGGTCCTCTTTGTTGTTCATCCTTGTACTTGACGAGTCCATAGCTTGTGTTGGGAAATACAGTTAACAAGGAGTCCATTACACTTTGTAGTCTGTTCATGCAGTTGAATTGTATGAGGTAGTGCTATAGGAATATGGAGATGTTGAACAGCTACTAAAACCTGCAGCTAATAGAGTTTAAAAATAACCCTTTTAAACAAGGTTGACAGGTTAATTTGCTGCAGTAGACATATCTCTCTTCTCTGCTTCCTTATGTTTCCCCTGCTAGTGATCTTCATTCATCTTCCCATTATCAAAAAAGGCAAGATTATAGACCTTGAGTGTTATATGTCCTTTTTCTTCTTTTATTGAAAAGGTATTTTCTTGAAATGAAATTATTATTCCCATGCCATCTATGTCCTTTGAATCTTCCTTGATTTGATACTCAGAGAGAGGTCATACCCATGTATTTATAACTTCTCATAAATGCCATTTTCATGCAGCCATTTCTTTTACCTAATACTTTCCTATCTTGCATGTTAAAAAACAGGAATAAAGCCCAGAAGTACAGGAAAGGATGTTCCTTGGCTTTTTGAAGCTGTGCATGATAATAATTTCAAGAGTAATTGAGAAATGTACTTCAGTGTCTCAGTTTAGATCAGAACATTAGGTATGGTCTGCAGTCAGTAAGGTGAGTTGGCTGATGTCCCCGTGGGCTGTCAGACTCCCACACAGGAGCAAAGGCTACCATTAAACTGTGTCACTAAAAGCCTCATCTACATGGTTTGGGAACACTTCCAGGGATGGTGATTCTGCCACTGCCCTGGACAGCCTGTTCCAATGCCTGAGCACCCTCTGGGGAAGGAATTGTTCCTAATCTCAATCTAAACCTTCCCTGGAGCAGCTTGAGGCTGTTATCTCTTGTCCTGTCACTTGTTATTTGGGAGAAGAGACAACTTCCATCTCACTGTAACCTCCTGTCAGGTAGTTGTAAAGAGTGATAAGGTCCATTCACAGCATAGAAATATGGCACTCAGGCTTCAAAGGAGGCACGTTTCTGAACTTCATTTCTTTAAAAGCATGACCTTCACTTGACCATCTTTTCCATATCAATATTCTTGCAGACCATTACCTCAAACCATTGCTAAAACCATTTTTATTGTTGTTTTTTTGTCCTCCTAGCTACATAGACATGTTACTAGCCCTTGAGAAACAGCTACCAGGCATGCATGTTAACTTGGTCATAACTTTTTAGTATGCATATTTATATCACTGTAATGGTCTGGACTCTGAGCTGACACAGTATTAAACACTGATTTATAAAGTGTAAATGCTGCGGAATGACTGTTAAGATCTACTGGTTCAGTGTGGCCCATTTGTAAATCTTTTCAGCTGACCTGCACAGTTAACCAGCAAGCTGTGTTTGGGGAGTTCTGGCAGCACAGGGAATTGGGAATTTGGTTTTCCTCTTCATTCTCTAAAACTCCTAAAGTAGGGACCTCTGAAATGAGTCCATGGCACAAAGAAGAGCCTATCCTTCATTCACTTAGCATTAACAATACAGCTACCTCAGCAAATTAACAAAGAAACCTGCTGCTTCTGATATCCACAGTAATACAGTGCCTTAAGTTTGGAGTGCAAGCAGTCAGAATGGGACTTAAGTTCTTTCGACTCAACCATGCTTCATCCTTAATTGGATTCATTTTAGCCCCTCTCTTGCTCAGCTGCAGTTTGAGAGGTTATGAAGATACACGGCATCAGGTGTGTGTTGACTGCAGCTTCACATTGAAATCCGTGGTTCTGGTGTCCACCCTCTGGCAGGGGATTGTTGCAGGGGGAAGAAGGCAGCTGGGTTAGTGCTTTCACCCAGCTGTAGGAGGCCTGCCCACTCAGGAGCAGATCCAAACTAACATTCTTCTTCAGCTTTCATGTTATGATTTTAAGACAGACCTATTTTTACAGCTAAGCCAGCTTCTGAGGCCTCTTCAAAGATTTTTGTGTGCGTTCTTTAAGTCAGGTCTGAGCTGAAATGCTTTGCTCATGAGGGATGGATGCGAGCATATGTGAAACACAGTTGAGACTGGTGGAGAAATGTGCATTGAGATGCTGAGATTTTCTTTCTCTGCCTTTTCCCTTCCAGGAAAACAGCTGTTCACCTATGCTCAGTGTCCAAAAGCTAATATTCAGCTTAAAACATGAGTTACTATGAATAAATTGCTATAACCACATCATTCTGAAAGTGCTTTTTACTGCTGTTGTATAGGACAGTCTCTTCTAAATGCTGCTCTTACATTTCAGAAACAGATGCAGTCTGATCCGCACAAGCTGGACTTTGGCCTGAAACCGGAATTCCTGAGCCGGCCACCAGGTCCCAGCCTTTTTGGAGCCATCCACCACCCCCATGACCTGGCTCGGCCCTCGACTCTCTTCTCCACAGCCAGTGAGTACTGAGAAGTGAAATCTCCCTGTGGCACACACATTAAAATGCTCATCCTTGCCATGTTAAAAGGGTATTTCCCTTATGCTTTGGCTTATGAACTCTCTTGAAGATGTGCCAGGGGCTGTTAGTCTATTTGATAAATATATTTTAAATTATTCTCTGTGTTTTTGAAAAAGCCCCACCTGCTGAAATGCCATACAGGTAGTAAATGGAGGAACATTTCTTCACACAGTGATGTCTAATGCATCATGGAGGTGACGACAAGTTGGAAATAAGTTGTATTTCACATGCTTTTGGTTTTTGACCCATACCAAAACATTTCCCCCCTACCCCTTGTATTCTAACTGGGAATTTTTGTTTGGAAAAGCTGTGATATTTATAAGGCCGTGACACAAGAGCCCTGCCCAGTGTACAGCAATTGCTGCTGACATGAGCTGCCATTCAAGAACTGATAGTCAGGCCCAGAGCACAGTGAGTCCCTTGCTGAACTTTTGGTAGAACTTGACCATTTCTGCTTTGTTTTGGCAGGTGGGGGTCATCCAGCCGGCACTCCTTTTGGCCCACCACCTCACCACAGCAACTTCCTCAACCCAGCTGCTCACTTAGGTACGTTCTCTTTGTAACTAACTAGGAGTGAATACAGCACAGAAGTAGCATGCATTGACTGTTGAGACCATTGAAGGTTTTCCACGTGGAGACACTTGTGACTATCTTTCCTTTTTAATCTTTACATATTGCACGTTTTAGCCATTAGCCAAGTAGCTGGTCTAAATATGCATCATAGTATCACTGACAGCATGTTTTGAAATGCTTCTGAGAACATCTGGATGTTGGAGGAGGAGAGTGACAGAGCTGGTTAGGTTTCACTGTAGTCATGTTTATAACCAAGTCAGAAAAAATGCTGCAAGGTTAAGGCTTCAGTTCATAGAGATGTTTCTTTTCTTAATTCCTATTTAGATTGTCTGCTTTTCCATTTAAGTGAGTGGGAAATGTAGCCTTAGAATCTTGTGATCTGGCCTCAAACGTATCTGTTAGTGACAGTCAGTTGAATGCACGGTTAAAACCACAACTACCCAAGTTACTGATGTTGTACCAGGGTGGTCTGCTGCCTATGGGAGCATCTGAAATGAAGACTCCAAGCTGGTATTTTATTTTGCATGGGGAAGGGTTTGGGAGGGTCACAGAATTGATACAGCAGACACACATTGGAGGTTTATCATTCTGCCCTTAGCTGCCTATAGAAAACAGTAGGTTTGGTCTTCCTAAATACCAGTGCTGGCATTTATCAGAAGTAGTTTCATCAAAATGGTTAGACTTCCTCAAAATGAAGTGGGAAGAGAATTTGCTTCCCATGACTTACCAATACTTTTCAGTCCAGTTTTCCATATCATATTAGGAACAAATATCAAGAGAAATACAAAATGTTCAGGTCAGCATGACACACCAGTATAATAAGACATTTTATTTATATCCTGGCTATGGTTTAGGAGACATGGCCTGAAGGTGTTAGGAGCACAGTTGCCAGTTAATAATAGTCTTGCTAGCCAGGGACATTTCTTGACGAAGAGCATGGAATTGAATTGGAATAAAAGGAAATAAATACGGAGATGTTTGCAGGTTTAAATGAATTAGCTACTTACGGTGAAGCGCAGGCCTTAATACTGAGTCTACTTTAACATCTGGTTTTGATTTGAAGAGGAAGTTTTCCTAGTAAGATGATCCCAAGCATACTGTCTGAAAAAAAATGGGGGTTTGTGTCCCAATCATGGCTCTGTTGTGGAAGGATGATGTTCAGCTACTGATAGGCACAGGCAGAGCTTTTGTGCTGTATTGCAGTTGGATAATACACTCGTGCTTCATCATAAGCTGCAGCTCTTTCTTGGTTTGCAGAGCCTTTCAATCGACCTGCTTCCTTCAGTGGCCTCACTGCAGTGGGTAGTAACGCCTTCGGGGGACTGGGGAACCCCACAGTCAGTGAGTAACCTCTTTGTTTATCAATTCCTCTTTGCTGTGTAACTCAGGATATTGAGTGATCGGGACTATTTGCTTTCTTTTTTTACCAGTTGCTTAGACCACATGCCACTAAGAATTTGAAAATTTACCCTTTTCCTGTAAATAACAGCAATTTTTAGTCATCAGTAAATTGTTTTCTGTTAGTTACTTAATAGTTTGGGTTCAGCATCGTGCTAAATGTCACCATTACATCGTTCAGTTAAAAAAAGGGGAAAAAAAGAACATAGAACCTTTGAGTCTAAGGAGTTTGTGTAATTTCTGATGGTTTTGTTGCATGTTCAAAGCTAGTTGATGTGTGCAGCATCCCTAGCTATGGATGGGACATTTTATTTTCCTTTCTCACCAGTAATCCAGGACATGTGCCTGGAAAAGATCACTAACCTGCATTTATTTGTCCAGGATCATCAACATTTCTCTAGATTTGGCCAGTCACAAAAGATCATCCTTTTAAAAATCACTGTCTTTCTCCATACTTCCAATTTGGCATGATTTTGGTCACGTGTTATTTTACTTTGGTTCAGGATCAAATGCAAGTTCCATTATTTATAGTCTGTTTAATGGTCATTTCCTGATGTTGCCAAAATGTTTGGAATAAGGATCATTGTCACTTTTATCTTACTGCTTCATCCCTTGTCAATTTTATCCACAGCATTTCCCTTTCCAATTAAAACAGCTGCCCATTTTTAGGAATGAGACCCTCTAATGAATCTCTGTTAATTTCCTTTCCTTTTCCAGCTCCCAATAATATGTATTCATTTTAACTCTGAGTGCTGTAAAACTTGTTTTGGTAAGTACCTTCACTAGAGCATACCTTTTTCTTAAACCTTTTTGTTTTCCACTTCACCATTTCAGCACCCAACTCAATGTTCGGCCACAAGGATGGCCCCAGTATGCAGAGCTTTAGCAACCCTCACGAGCCCTGGAACCGACTGCACCGAACTCCTCCTTCGTTCCCGACCCCTCCGCCCTGGCTGAAGCCAGGAGAGCTGGAGCGCAGTTCATCTGCTGCAGCTCATGACAGAGATAGAGATGTAGATAAACGAGACTCATCTGTTAGTAAAGATGACAAAGAAAGGTACGAAAGAACACTTCCAAGAATTGTCTAGTTCAAAGCTTGGGGCTCTGTTCCGCTTTTAACCCTTCCCAGCCTGGCACATTGTTAAACCAGAGCTTCAGGAGAGGGACACCTGCAGAGCTGACACCATTGCTGCCTACAACACAAGGCACTACAGATGATGCAGGTTTCTAACTGAGGTGTTTTCTACTGCATCTGTTTCTCTTCTTACTTGCACTGCACTTCATGAGAAGGAGCTTTGCTGGAGCAGAGTTCAGGCTGTGTCAAGTGAGAATAGAATCAGACTCACGCACTCTGTTACCTTGTGGGTTACGTTGTTGTAGGTCTTGTGAAGACCTAACATGTAGATAGGTGTCTGACAGGATAATTAAAAGGATTCTAAAGTCCATCAGATTCATATCTGCACCTTGGAATACTTAAATAACTTAATAAATTGGACCCTATCTGCAAAACAAATAATGCTACCTGACTCTTCAAAAATGGACTGACCAGAGGGACCACTGTTGGAGTTGTACAATTGTAATTGTAAAATGCACCAGTTATGTCATGTTCCAATACCACAGTAAGTTTCAGTGCACGCAGTTCACTAAATGAACCTTAATTCCCCTCCAAAAAGCCATATACACACCCACTGCTGTTACACACCTTCAAGTGCAGCTTCTACTCAGTGGTTTACATGGATTTGCACACTAACATGTCCAGGCTGGGAAGGGTTAATGGAAAGTAAAACCTGGTCATATTTTTTCTGTCAGGACTGTTCCCATTCTGCAGTTAACTTAGTAACAATTCCTCTTAGCATTTAAGTACCAAATTATAAGAATTTGCCATTCAGCAAGTGTCATGCCTTCCTTAAAATGTAGAGAGGCTGATTTCAGCTTTTTCGGTTTTGGCTTAATGGCTTTCCTGTTCAGTTTGCACATTACATTGCTACATAATGGCTCTTTGTTTCTAATTTTTTACCATAGAAGAATATTTAGGAGATGTGCTTTTCTGACTTCTCTGTCACTAACCCAAATACAGGCATTAGTAGCCTTTTCTAAAAGAAGTTATGCTAACATATTAGATATTCTAAAAAAGCATTGAAGAGCTTTTCTGTATTGTTGTAAAATGTGAAGAGCAAGTCAAACTACAGATCTTTTCACCTACATTTTCCATTGGAATATTTTCTGTTTGGTAGCATAGCTTCATTATTTTCATGTCTGGTGTTAATGCTTCAAAATAAATTGCTGTTACAAATTGGGGATTCTGTCCTGCAAAATGCTTAAGCATGTGAGTAACTTTACTGGCTTGAATGGCAAAGCATTTTAGTTACTAATGATACTGGTAGTCTTTAGAATTATGTGATGATTTCAGTTGGTGTTTTGTTGTTTTCTTACCGAGTGTTCCTGCTGAAGAAAATCCCTTTCCAAAATACATACATTCCTTGCAAGCTGCTTTGGCATTGCCTAAACTCCATATCATAGCTCAGAACATATTTATTTTCAATAATTTGAGAGCTTACAAATGAGCATCATTCATGCTTCATACTTCTGCACAATTATGGCTACCAGTTCAGTACAGTTACATTTTCACTGATCCAGTGTTGCTGTGCATCCATCTGTGTGGTTCTGAAGAGTTCTACTTTGCAGCATGCTTACACTGTTGCCTGTAGGAGAAGATGCTGAGAATCCCTTCATGGAGATGTGCTCCCTACGTAGATACTGTCTGGAGCAGTTTGTGAGCCTCTCATACCTGCTCCTGCATCTTGAGTGGCACCCAGCAGGGCGAGGATGTAGCCCTGCTTTCTAGTTGAGGTCCTAATACCTGGTTTTGCCAAAAAACCTTGATTTGCCCAAACAAAACTGGGAATCTAGATTTCTTCTGTTATCAGTGGAAAGGTACCTCAGAGGTGCCTCTTAGGTTGGTTCTTCCCCATTTAAGCTTGGTGTGGGAGTGGGGTGCAGTGAATCACTGGTTCCTTTTCTTGGATAAGCTACATGGCTACTGCCCCGCAGCCCCCTTCCAGCTAGATTGGGATAAGGTAAATCCCTCAAGATAAGCTTAGATAATATGAAAGTACAATCTGTGAACTTTCCCTAGGTGCAGAGCAGGCTGAGGAATTACACTGCAGTGACCTCATTCAGTCCCCACCTTCTCCTGGAGCATTGTTTGCAGTTGCAAAGGGTTTTTTATTTTGCTTTAAGAATTCTCTTACTCCAGCCCAGCATTAGGAAAAAGTCAGTAAAAATAGCTGCTGTGAAAAACAGGATTTGTTCCTTCTCAATGGTATTTTGTTCAAAAGATGTCACTTGGCAGTTCCATTCTAATAGTGGCATTTAAGTGTATGTAATCTCAGAACATAAAAAAAATCCCACCCAAGAATCTACTGAGCTTTTATCAACATGAGACAAAATACTCAGCATAAGATAAGCATGTTTCAGTGTAGCACAAGGCCTCAAAACATACCTCTCTTAGTAAAAAGTTCATTTGAGAACATGATCTTAAGTTTCTCCTTTGTGGAGGCAGAGGCTTAGAGCTGTTCCTGTATTATTAACCTAAGGAGCCCTTGACAAATCTGAGAATAAAAAATTATGCCCTCTCTGACCACTGAACTACATGTAGTTCACTTAAGAGAGCTACATAATCAATAGCCTCTTGAGCTAATACCATCACTGTAATTGAATAGGATGACGCTGGCAAAGGAATATGTTCTTTTGGTTGCACATATATTTTTCTTTAGTTACAGAAAATGCCTGTTACTGTCTCTAAATTTTATACATAATTTAAAATATGTCAATTACGTAGAAAGTTGATTAAATATCAGTTAAAGGACTCAATGAGCTCTAAGTGAAATAAAGCAATTGAGAGTGTCCTCTGAACTGGTCCCATGGGCAAAATGAATAAAAGACTAGGTATTGCAGGGGCCAGCCACTGCTTTCCCAGTAGAGTCAAAGAAATAGTCTTGACATTGAGAAGCTTTCATTGGAGTGCGTTCACTTGGTCTCACTGTGTCCAGATCTGGAAACTGTTAAATCAAATGGAAAGCAAAAGGAGGGAAATGAGAGCCAGGACACAATTTCCAGACTCGTCAGGGCACGATCAGAGCAGAACATGATACCAAGGAGTTAGTTGGTGCTCAGTGCAGACTGGGCAGTTCTGGTGTCAAATGCTCCATCTTACAAGTGTTTTCTAACAGTTACATTCTGGCTTCTCAGAGGTCTCTTAGACATGGCTCATAAAATGACAGTTTCAACAGGTCAGTCTAGATACATCTGGTGAGATTATAATAATGAGAGTTCCCTTTTCAAAGACAATTTTTATGTAATTGCTGCAGTTTAACCATCCAAAAGGACCTCCAGGTAGAAATCTTACGCAGGTCAGTTCAGCAAAGCAGAAAATACATAAGTGAAGGAGCAGGTGTCCACTCCAGAGTCATCCTCTGAGTTGCCCTTCAGCTGGTCAGAATTGCTTATCTTACCCAGAGTGAGTTCCAGCCTGCTGTCCTCATCCAAATGTGTTCAGGTTACACATTGCTAAGCAGAGACTGCAGCACCCAAGGAGAAACCATGTAAACTGGAGCTGGTGGGGACTTCAGAAGTACCTAGCTGCTCATCCCTCACTTTTGCCTTTATCAGCATGTTGTCCGTCACCCTGCGTGGAATGGGATTTCCATGCTTAGCTAGCAGCACGTGTCCAGGGATTAGATTTACCTGATGAATTTGATTCATTTGAAGTAGGAAATCTCTTTCGCTTAGGGTTGCCTGTAACAACCCCTGGTCACCACTGCTTCCAGAAAAGTGATAGGTACAGAGTCCGTTCACATATCTAGGTTTTTGTCCACTGCCAAACAATAATTCTCTAATCTTTTGTGCATCATGAGTAAGTTTGAAAGATGGAATGAATTCACGTATTTTGAGGCTTTCTAACATTGGGAAGGAAATGCCCTCGCCCTGGCCCTGCTGTGCGTGCTCTAGCCTACAAATGGGAAAAGGTTGGTAATCTGAAGAGCAACTGACTCCAGAGAGGTGATGTTTTCAGAGCTAGCCTGAATGATGGTCATGTAGGGTAGACAGATGTCTACTGAGGAAGTCAGCACATAAGCCATGCATGATGGCCGCCTCTATTAAAACACTTGCACTGAGGGAGGAGTGCCTGCCTGTTCAGAGGGGTGGATTGCCCGTACAGGCATCTGAGAGGTTTCTGGTTTCATTTTTATGGAGTAAATTGAACTGAAAAAAGTACAATGAAAACTCAAAGCTTGAAGAGAACAGAGAAAAGAAGTTAGTAACTTACATAGGTCTAGAAATGTTTTAAAGTCAATTGAACAAAATTTCATTTATTTTTATTTCATGTATTCTTAATAGAAGCAGGTAAAATACTATTAACCATGGAATTTGGATTTAATTACCTCCTCTTTTTGGATAAAATTAGTATGGTTTTATTTTTCTCTTTCTTCTTTGCAAACAGTTAAGGCTGTTGTCTTAGATATGTGTACTAGAAGTAGATTCACTTGGTAGCCTTCTATGGACTTTATTGATTGGATTGGCTTGGCTTGGTAGCCTTCTATAGATTCATTGAAATCTCAGTCAGCTCATTCATAAAGCAGCTTTGGGGATCTTCGTCTTCTGGGCCAAGATAATAGAATAGGCCTAGCTTAGAGATGGAATGTTCTTCTGGTGTTTGGGTGTGCAAAAGAAACAGTGCATTTAATGGTGCATGTTACTAGCTTTCTGCAAAGCAACAAATATGAATCAGACACCTGAGATGCTTTGTTGTATTTGCAGTGTCTCATGCCTTCATTTTTACACTTCTCTTTCTTCTAGGGAGAGCATTGAGAAAAGACACTCCAGCCATCCTTCGCCAGCACCTATCCATCCAGTAAACTCCCTCGGACACAATCGCAGCTCAAATGAGCAGATCAGGAGCCATCTGAATCCCGAGGTTCGAGAGAAAGAGAAACCCAAAGAACGAGAGAGGGATCACTCCGAATCTCGGAAGGAAATTAATGTTGAAGAGCACAAGGTGAAGGACAACTATATTTCGGAGAAAGAAGGCCTGAGCCATGAAAGTCGAGTGGTGGAAGAGTCTAAGCAAATGCCCAGGGTTCCTTCACCCTATGCTAGGCCCCCCGTTGTGGAAAGCACCAGGCCTAACAGTACTTCAAACCGTGAGGCTGAGAGGAAGAGTGAGCCGGCATACGATAATCCGAAGAAAAGCAATGAAGTCAAAGTGAAGGAGGAGAGAAAGGAAGACCACGATGTTCAACCTGAGGGACCTCAGACTCATAGATCATCTGATCAGCCACCACCTATATCTACATCCAATGTCCATCCAAATCCTTTAGTGTCTATGCCCATGACTGTAGGTGTAGCTGGTATACATCACATGAACAGCATCAGTGGCCTGGATAGGACTCGCATGATGACCCCTTTTATGGGAATTAGCCCGATTCCTGGTGGAGAACGTTTCCCCTATCCTTCTTTCCACTGGGATCCAATGAGAGATCCCTTAAGAGATCCATACAGAGAGCTAGATATTCATCGGAGAGACCCCCTGGGCAGAGACTTTTTGCTAAGAAATGACCCCCTTCATCGTCTTTCTACACCAAGATTATATGAAGCAGACAGGTCATTCAGGGATCGGGAGCCTCACGACTACAATCACCACCACCATCACCACCACCCTCTCTCTGTTGACCCTCGACGCGAGCATGAAAGGGGCAACCACCTGGATGAGAGGGAGCGGTTGCACATGCTCAGAGAGGACTATGAACATGCACGCCTGCACTCAGTTCACCCCGCCGCCTTGGATGGGCACCTGCCTCACCCAAGCCTGATCACGCCAGGACTGCCTAGCATGCACTACCCCAGAGTCAGTCCTCCAACGGGACACCAAAATGGCATCCTCAACAAAACTCCCGCCACAGCAGCTCTCAGTGCCCCTCCACCTCTTATTTCTACTCTGGGACCTCGGCCTGGGTCTCCCAGAAGGACTACTCCTCTGTCAACAGAGATGAGAGAGAGGCCTCCTTCTCACACCCTCAAGGACATTGAAGCTCGATAAAGAGAGTAAGACTAAATAAAAACCAGAGAAAGAGGGACAGAAAGTTGTAAATGAACATAATATAAAGACCTTCTTACTAGTCATTGATACAGACCGGGGATGTGACCCCCTGTACAGTATGTATAGACCTGAGTGCAAAGATTTTGAAATGGTTTTTTTGTATATTATATGTTGAAATTTTCCAGATCTTTTAGCCAAGTTCATGTTCCTCGTGTCTCCTCTATTTTATTTCTAGTTTAAAAATTTCAGAGTTTGAACTGAAGAACAAGACATTAATCTGAATGATTTGACTAGCAACAAGCCACCACCAATGTCAACCATACAAAGCTCTTTCAGACCAGAAGTGAAGACAATTGTAGATATTTATGTAAAAAGATTGCTTCATGGGTTAATGGTTCATATATGCAAAAAGGGTAAGATGAAAGCTTTACTTTGTACAAATGTAAATAGATAAAATTAAGTAACATAATACATTAATACTTCTTAAACTGTGCTATTTGCAAACTTAATATTGATCAACACAGTTTGCTTATGCTGTGTTACATATATTGTTATAGACAGCTAAACCCCTTCAACTATGCAATGAATTTTAAGGCTTTTCACAAAAGCCTTTATAACTCAAAGGAGCCTTTTCAACACACAACATAATTAAAGTCATATTTTCCCTGAACAAGCTCATCTATAATAGAAACCTCTTTCTCTTGCTTGTTTTGATGAAGAAACAGCCCATTACAAGTATCATTTTCTATCTGAACCCTGCACCAAGAGGCTGATGTTGCTGTAGCTCATGTACTCCTTAGGGTTAGCAGTCTGTAACCTCTGGTACTGTAGTTGTACAGATTGGGTTTCAGTCACATTAATCTGGGTTAAATAATCCAATACTGGATATTTTCCAGAACTTTGTCACTTCACATGTCAAATTTATTTTGGAAGAACATCTGCTTATAGCCATTCATGTCTGGGTTTATTGCCAGTGTGGTGTTTTTGTCTGTACACACACTGGTTTGGGTTTTTTTAAGTGATTTTTAGCTACATTGAAACAAATCCTACAAGAAAGGTTATACTTTTCTAAATGATGGATATGTTTTCACTGTGGATCAGTAGTTGAATTAATGAACTCTGATGCAGATTTCATAATGCAATTTCTTGTACTTCAGTTGGTAATAAAGTCTGTGCATAGCTAACAGGCCAGCCTTGTTGTTCCCTAATCACGGAAGACATGAAATAGCCTGCAGAACATGGTCCTTTGGAAAGATATGCATCGATCTTCTGAAACCTGTCTTTTCATAACCAGTTTTTTATAATGCGTTCAGTTTCTTGTCTAAATATTTGGAGAGAATATGACTTTATCAGAGAGAATTCACTATCTTGTCTACTGGACTGTAAAATATATGTATGAAATAAAATTAGTTCCATTGGTCTTCTAGTGTATGAAAGTGCTATCTGAAGTTGTTACCCTGTTTTGGCAAAAAAAAAAAAAAAAAGAAAAGAAAAAAAAAAGAAAGTTACCTACAGGCAGTTGTTTCTAATGCTCAGAGATCTATTTTAGTAGTCAACTGAAGGTTTAGTTGTGAGCTTCGGATTTTGTGAACTCCAGATGTTGTGCAGTGGTTCTTTTCTTTCTTTTTTTTTTTTTTGTTTTTTTTTTTTGTTTTTTTTGGGTTTTTTTTAGAGCAAAAGGAAAACTTAAAAAAAAAAAAAACCCAACCCTGAAGAATATGTACACTGGAACCGTAGTGGTAGCTTTCAGTATTGTAAAGAGATTGTTATATACGAACCTTTTTGCTGTTTATCCTGTATGTAATAAAGTCCTTTCTAGATCCTATGTGAAAAGCAAAGTGAAGCGGCTCTCAATCTTCAGCATGTTTCCTCATCAGCGAAGACTTGTGTAATGTAAATTGTGCCATGTTATTAAAAAATGTGAACTAAACTGCTAGGTGCTTCTTTGTGTGGAGTACCCCATCAGTGCTATGGGGAAGAAAGACCTTTTCCCACAAATGGGGTTTTGTTCAGAATTAAAAATGTAAAGGAAAAGGCAAGCTTTTCTAAGGCATCTTATTAAAATTATTCTAGAAATGAGGAAAAAAGGAACAAAAAGGAGATCCGATCCTTGGCCTGCCCAGATTCTTTTAAATGTAGTTAACTCCCTTCTTACATTAGCTTTGAGTTAAGTGGCCACTTGGTCTTTCAGGAGAGTCCCATACTTAAGCACGTGGCTCTATGTCAAGCCCTTTTGTGAATCTGTGCAGTTCCACAGAAGCCAATGGCTTTTTACCAGTTTTCATCAGCTAATTATATAACTATCAATTACTATGAACAGTTTATACAGATATATGTCCAGTTTCCTGCGCTTAGTTCTCCATAATCCAGCTTTCATTGTGTCCTTTTTGGGGGGGCAAAATAAGCTCCTCCTCGTACATGATTTCCAGGACGTTTCTTTTAGTTCAGGTTTTTACAAGCTTGTTGTGAGCACTTCAAACCTTTATCCAGAGTTGCTTTGGCAGAGGTGACCTGTGACACTGCAGTTTGCTTCCTTGAGCAAGTCTTAGGCAATCTTTTTTCTCCCTCAGTAACTGTTAGTTGTTTTGGTAAGCAATTAAATGTATGCAGTTTTATATTCAAGTTTGGGTTTGTTTCTCTCTTCAGCCCTGGAGCACTTCTGGCTGTATTCTGCTCTTTCTCTCATGTAAATCTGATGAAAGCAAAATTTCCCTGAATTTCAACCATGTAACTAAAAGAATAGCTTTATGGCTTTCATAAAATCCAGTTTTGTGTAATCTGTGCAGAATGTACAAAAATGTGCAAAAAGATCTTCTCTTCTTTTTTTTTTTTTCTTATTTCTGTGAGGAACCTTTATCTCGGTCTTCTGAATGCACATCATTACATCATTAAAAACCTTCCAAGTTTCTGAAGGAACCACTCATGGATGGCTGTTGAAGGATGAAACTGTTGGAACAAGCTTGCACAGATACAGTGTGAGGGGCCCCATGAGAGCGGGTGTAATGAGAGCATCATCTTCCAAGCTCATCTCTGAGCATGGTAATAGGAGTCCTAATGGCTTAGCAGTGTCTTCAGGAGGAAGAAATGTGGTCTCCGATTGTACAGACCGTGATCCCTGTCCTGTCATGCTGAGCATAGTCCTGCTCATGGGTCTTAATTCCCAGTCAAGCCAATGAACCCACACTCCCAGAGTCTCAGAGAGCATCGAGGCATTTCACCCCCTTTGAATTCAATACAGTACAAGTGGCTGTATGCCTTTGAAGCTTCTGGTGTCAGGACTTCTTACACAAGTGGTGATGCTCAGATGAATATGCCTCAAAGGTATAGCAAGGGATGAAACAGGATTTTAATCCTTCAAAACTTTTTTAGATGCATCTGTTGCTTTCCTAAAGTTTGATACAGGGGTATTAACTTGCAGGTATAGACAATTAACCTTTTTTGTAGGGTTTTCCATTCAAGACATCTGTGTTAAATCTCTTTTTGAATCCCTAGTATTAAAGGAAGTTTGTTTAAGGGCAATGCCAAATACCACCTGTAGGAATGAAATGAGTCAGAAGGGTATTACTCTGTAGGGTGTGAGAGATCTGGATCATGGAAAACCCCAAGCAACTCTGCTTACAGCACCCAGGACCTTTGCTTTATGCTTTAAAGCTCCCACCTTCCTATGCTCCCAACTAGTTTCCTACTTAGCAGTTTCCTATAACCAGTTGAGGTGCCAACTAAAGCAGCATAGGGGAACTGATCCTTTGAAAGCAGTCACATCTATTCCCTGATAGTAGTGCTTTGCCCCTTCTTTTTTAACTTTCTATATGGTTTTGTTTCTTCTTAAAAAAACACTTCACTCTAACCTGGTTTTCTATTTACATTTCACTGATACTCTCTTACCTTTTTACTAGTGGTCATGTTCTCTTTCATGGCTTATAGTAGCTAAATCTCTTATAGGCAGCAGTAAACTGCAGACAAATCTTTTCTGAGAGCATAGACACTGTATATTTTTGTTCCTTTTTACCCTTGCTTGTATGAGCTCATGAAAATTCATGGTTATTGCTGGACTGGAAGACAGACAAATGGAGGTTGGGGAGGATTTTACTAAGAAGTACTTTCATTTGCTGTGGCTGTGCCTTGTTAAGCAAATATTTAGCATGAATCTTGATAATTTGAACTCTTAACTACTGCTTCACACATGCAGGTGACCTCTGCTGAAAGCCACCTGGGGCATTGGAACAAGGTAACAGACCATAGGTAATACTCCATTTTCAGAGGAGCTACTTGGCTTACTGCTTTTGCTTCTGGCAAGAAAGAAGAGCAAGCTGTGGTATCTTTGGAGGTATACGCATCCATAGCTTCAGAAGGTGATTTGGAGCAGAATTCTAACCTGAATGGTCTGAATTGCCTTTTGAAGGTGACTCTTTAACTCCAGATGGAGACTAGCCTCTAACTTAGCTGATTCAGAGAAGTACATGCAAATGAGTGGTGGGACTGCGTCCTCCCTGTTAATTTTGCAGTCTCATAAGGTCTTCCTTCTTTTGCACTGTAAAGTTTCCAATTTCAGCCATTCTTTGTGTGAAGCTCTTTGGGACACAATCTCTCTTACTATGTGATTGCACTGTGCTTGGTACCCTGACTGGAGCAAGTGAGCATTTCCCAGTGCTGCTGTAATACAAAAAAAACCCTGGTAGCACTAGAGACAGGAGTGAAAACTGAATTAGCCATGGTAACCACCATAAAGGACTTCAAGTTTTTGCTAGCCAAGAATTAAAAAAGCTGCAGGTAAAGGCAAACTGTTCTCCCTGTGCCCTGTCTCCATCTGCAGGGGCTTAGACTGCTTGTGACCATGGACAAGGTGACAGTTCCCAGCTGGCAACACCTCCAAGTGCTTATCATGGAGCCAGCAGTTTCCAGCATGGTCTCATCCTGCCAGTTGCGTGGTTGGGAATACACACACCTTTCTTTTTCCACAGATACCTTGCAACTAAAATCGTTTTAGCACCAAGATTTTTCCTGGCCATAAGGAATATCCTCCTCATTTATGCACTGCTTGCATATAGAAACACATGTACTGATACACCTCAAAATGCACACTCAGTGTGAGGGGCAGTATCACAGGGGTGAAGCCCTGTACAGCAAAGAGCAGTGTTTGAAATCATGATGGCACTTTGCAATCTCACACGTCTTGTTTGGCGTTTTCTGCTGAGGCCTTCCCTGTAGACTGCAGTCATTGCACTTGCCATTTGCTCTGCTGGTTTGGTAATACAGGCTTCACTATAGCATTATCCCCATTTTATAAATGGGAAAAGCTCAACTGGGAACAAAACTCAGAGTCACCAGTGTAATAGCAGCCACATACTGCCTGGGTCATCTCAGGAGTCATCCAAGGGAATGAGGTTACTGCCTTAGTTACCAGGAGAACAAAAACCCTGAATCAGGTAAACTGCAAAGTCAGTGGTGGTAAGAGATGAGCAATGGCTGGGTTGCTGTTTTGTCTTGAGAAAGCTTTCTTTCTGGGGTCCTAGATTTGCTAAAACTGATAATTCAAACACCTTGAGTACTGACCCAAAGTGATAAGGTCTGGTCATTCTGATTATTGAGGGCAGACAGGCGGTATTTCATCACCTAGGGTGTCTTGTTTAATCATTAGTGTTTCTCAGTATTGAAACTCACAGTGCAGCACTTTTCTTGGTTGCATTTGTGATACATATCTCTACTGAAAAAGTTGCATTTAGTCCTAGAAACTTAACCATCCATCCAAAATACAATCATGTTTGTTTCAACACAAGAAAATAAGTGAGAACTTAATGAATTCATTAAATAGAGACTTTACCTATCAAGTATAAAATATTACTGTATGTTGATGAGATGCACCTTCTACTTTGCATTTTCAAAGCCCTTAACTGGTTTCTGTTGGATCAGTGATGGATTTGGGGAGGGGGTACAGATTATTTTTTTCTTTTCCTTTAAAGACAACTAACAATGCAAGTATAAACTTGTGGAATTTTCACCAGCCCACATTTTAAAAGGGTCTCAGTGTGTTTGGGGCAAACAAGATGCATTTGGAGAGCATTTGTTAAAAAACCAAACTCTAAAACAACCACCATCCAGTTGCCTTTCTAAAGAAAACTTTTGCCTCAGTTAATCCTGGAGTGGTCAAGAAGAGCTGGATTGATTTTAGCCTGTTAGAAAAGGCTGTCGTTCTTCAGAGATACCACAAGAGGGTAGTTGGAGCCTGAAATGTGTGTAGGCTGTCGGGATGGCAATGCTGTTCTGAGCAAGGTGAATAGAGCTGTAAATTATTTTTATCTGTGAGGACCTCTCCTGTTCCCCTGCATAAATGACAGAAATCTCAATGGTGCTGTGGCATGCAGTGATTGGGTTTGTCTAAGGACTGACCTTGCTTTATCACATTTAATAAGAGGGACTAGAAGTGGTCCATACCCAGAGCATTCAGCAAGATAAAGGCAATCATCTTGTGGAGAGTTAGGTTTAAATTGCATGGTGCTACAGTCTAGCAACAAACCACATTGCTTATGTTAAGGGAATAAAAGACACATCTCTATAGCAAAATAGTACATATGATATGAGTTAGTGTTTGTCAGCTTGGCAAAGCCTCAGCCTTTTAGTGAGGATATTCCTCTGTTTTTTCCATTACCTGGCTTTTGAAAAGATTACCCAAGGACTAGGCAAGAGAATTGCTTCATTTGAGGATGGGGAAAAAAACTAATGCCGAATTTTCTCACGACATAAATTTAAATGGTTTATGTACAATCATCAGAGCTGTCTGCTTCATGCCAACAGAAAACTTGGCCCTGTTTTTAGGTTTTCTACCCTAGTCACCTCTGCCATGTCGGCGGTGAGCTAACACTGCCCTGCTGCTGTGAAAGCTCCTGCCTCAAGGGACATTCCTTTGAGCAGGGGCTGAGTAGCAGGCAGCAGAGCATGGCCCCACATGGCCTTGATGCTTTTTGTCCAGGCTGAGGGACAAAGTGGGCTTGGCAGAGCCTTCATCTCCTTTCCCACAAAAGGGCCATGTCCCAAACCAACCTGCCTCCAGACAGCCCCTGGAAGTTGGGCTGTCCCCATGGGCACCAGTTCCCCCAGGAAGGGTGGAAGCCCTGCAGCACCCTGCTCCCATGGACCCTGTGGTCTGAACCCCTGTGCTGGCTGGTCTGACTGAAGAAAACTCCTTGGAACAGGGCGGTCCTACCTCACCACAGCTGATATCCAGGTGCTCCTCTGCTCTCCTGAGATCCACAACAGCGTTCTTCATGAAGCCGAGCAGTGAGGTGAGTCAGCAGCAGTGAGGTGGAACACGGTGTTGGGGCAATGGTGGCTTGCACCCACATACTCAGAGGAGGATGAGGCACCCCAGCCAACTGTGCCACCCCATGCTGGGCTCCCTTCAGCAGCGCCAGGGCTGGGGAGCTGCAGAGATAGGGCCTCCCAGGACCAATGGCCCTGACGAACATGTATCATCCACCTTGCAGTATTAACCATTGTGCTTTGTTGTCAGTGGAGTCATGCTATGACAGTCATTATGGTTTTGAATAACTCATTTTCCACTTAACTGTATTATTGTGGTTTACAGAGCATCTGGAGCTCTGCAGCAGTAAATGCATCACTGAATATTACAGCAATATACTAATCTGTTGCTTTGAAGGATCTAGTTAGCAAAATACAGTCGGGGCAGGCAGGTGTGTCTGTGGCTGGCCCAGCTCACTGCTCCTCAGGCATCTGCCTGGTGATACCACAATAAAGTGCACTGCATGGAGCAGAAACACGTCCAGCTGGTGACATGCTTGCAGAAACTGATTGACTGTCTTCATGTTGCCTGAGGTTGGTACATTTTGATGAGAAAATGAGAGATTTTTGTCAGCTGCACAAGAGAGACTCTGTGTTTGTGCTGAGGCGACCAGGCCCGTGAGGTGCTGGTGCTGCAGGGAATTACATGGGTCTGCTCTGGCCACTCAGTTCCGAGTGGAAGGACCCCTCTGGACTCCTTTTATTATTATTTTACTGTATTTTCCTTCAGTTTGAGGCCTTCAGTCCCTGCAGGCACAGCCTGGGAGCGAGCTGCAGAGGGCAGTGTGGGAGAGAGAAAACACAGCCAACATGGCGGCGGCGCTGGCGGCGTGCGCGGGCTCCAGAGGGAGTTGGCGCCTCAGCCTGGCAGGCTCGTATGACGCTTTAAGCATGTAGTTTTGGGGGGTTTTTTGTCTGTTTGAGGTGGTTTTTTAACCCTCGAGCAGACTCTGCCTGCCGGGAGCTCTTGTGCCGGGCCGCTTCTGATTGTAGACCTGCAAGGTGTTAGGATAAGGAACACAGGAAGCTAAGGAATGCAGCAAGATGAGGTAAAGGCTGGGGA
Source organism: Psittacus erithacus (assembly GCA_009867235.2). Classification (NCBI taxonomy): domain Eukaryota; kingdom Metazoa; phylum Chordata; class Aves; order Psittaciformes; family Psittacidae; genus Psittacus; species Psittacus erithacus. The sequence continues at coordinate 35,243 of WYDI02010021.1, forward strand.
AAAAGTGCTCTCATGTCGCCTGCGGTGGTGAAAAGATGAAGTAGGAAAACAAGCAGGTACGAGAGACTGGGCTTTTGCAGTATTATTTATTTCCTTGTCATCAAAAGAGGCAGCAAGTGCCTCTGTATTCCTGACAGCACCTCTGAGCACTGCCCCTCATGTACAGGGCCTGGCGCCCTTTGGAAGTACAGAGGAACGATACGTGGGTGGTTTTTTTCTTCACTGAAGTTGAGTTTCATTAGACAAATGTAAGTGGTAAAAGTTGTTTCAAATCCCATCCAGCTGAGGCATGTGGGCATGGTAGGACAATGGTGCTAGACAGCCTGTCTGCAGCAGTCACTCCCCTTCTTCACCAGCATGGGCTGTATCCTTCACCTTGGGTGTAAGAAGCAGGAGCTCCAGAAGGATTTTTGAACTGGAAATTGTGTGTTTCCCAGCACTGTATACATTTAGCATGACAGGACTCATGAGCTCTGGTAATGTGGGGATACAGCTAGACTATGAAAAATTAGAGGTAAAATTTGTTCTCACTCCAGTTGTGTGGAGGTAAATCAAGTGTGTGTTTTCCTGTAGGCTGTTTCTTCAGATGATTGCATGTTTTAAAATTGTATTTCAAAGCACAAGACTAGAGGGGACCAACAGGAAATAAAGAGAGGGTCATGTAGGGACAGGACAAGGGGAATGGCTTTAACCTGACAGAGGGGAGACTGAGATGAGCTCTTAGGCAGAAGCTCTTC
>WYDI02010024.1:0-35303 GCA_009867235.2 Psittacus erithacus
TATCACAGTTCTGTGCATATAAAATTGGATTTCCTATTTAAAATTGCAGGATGTTGCTGGTTTAAAGCATATGTGTATAAATGTGCACTTTGATAGTTTTATATATTTGTATAAGTAATTACATACAAAGGAGGTGAGTGTATGAACCTTTAATTTCAATTTTACTTCACAGACTATCTCCTTAAGTGTGAAAGGTCCTGGTTTGCAGAGAATGGTATTGGTTGATTTACCCGGAGTCATTAGTGTAAGTATGCAATAGATTTAAAAAAAAAAAATCTTGAAGACATGGTGAGAATATTAACTGTTGTTTTTCTTTTTTTACTTGCTTCTGTTTTCTTTTTTCCTTTAAACATGTATCTCCATATACATATTAAAGACTGTGACATCTGGTATGGCTCCAGATACTAAGGAAACTATCTTTAGCATCAGCAAGGCCTACATGCAGAATCCTAATGCCATCATCCTTTGTATCCAAGGTAATAAGAGTCTAGATGCTTATGGACTGACACGAGGTTTTTTTTATTTTTTAATTGTGATTCTTAGGTTACTCTGGGGACTGTCCTGATTTTATTTTGGTTTTTTTCTCCATTTGTGATAATTTGTATAGTGTACAAAACAGAATGTTTATAAATTAAGGTATCTTTGGTACCCATGGCAAAAAGCAACTTTATGATGAGAGTTAATTTTATCATTTGAAAAAACAGTGGTGATAATAAAATTCAGTATTTCTTCAAAAGTGTTTTGGAGGCAGCAGACAATAATGGAGTTTAATATTTTGAGTGAGCTGATGCTTGTTCAAAACTTGCACAACTGCAAATATTTTTTTTTTAATAATACTGGGAACAAAGCAGATTTTTGCTTTGTATATCCAAAAATTGAATGTAAGTGTAATTTTACTGTTTGTAAGTTGCAACATGAAACTTACTTGATGTATACTATGTATCCAGTACTGCATGTTAGGTTGTATAGTCCCTAAAATACAGGATTATTTCTGTTTGTTTTAGATGGATCAGTGGATGCAGAACGCAGTATCGTCACAGACTTAGTCAGCCAAATGGATCCTCAAGGAAAAAGGACTATTTTTGTGTTGACTAAAGTTGATCTTGCTGAGAAAAATGTGGCTAGTCCCAGCAGGGTGAGTTGAAACTATTTTTCTCATATTGTGATGGCTTAAGTCACACGTGGAAAAATACGTGAGATGCTGTCAGAAATATTGGACCTCACCTGCCTGTTCTGGATTGTTGAGTGCTTATTTCTGTGTTCAGCGCTATTTGTTTATTTATCGTGGTGGTTGTTTTAATCTCAGGCTTTGCTTTTAGTGATCAGTTACATGACTTCAGTCGCAGCTTGGCTACGACTTGCTATAATACAAGTTCCTTTCATGCAGGTGACCTGAGCAAGTTCCATTTTCTGAGAATGCTTTAGGGTATTCTGAGATAGGCTTTTTCACTTTATTTTGTGTTTTGTGGTGTTATGCTTTATTTGATTTATGCCCCCAATTATTTTTTTTTCTTTTTAATACCTGTAGAAATCAAAAGTCCCATAACAAACTGCCTCTCATTGCACTCTATGCATAGATAAAACTAGATCTGGCTTTGAAACTACCATGAAGAAAAGAATGTCTCTGTGCATAGTTAACCACAATTTTTTTAATCCTTTATTTTCACAGATCCAGCAAATAATTGAAGGCAAACTCTTCCCAATGAAAGCTTTGGGTTATTTTGCAGTTGTTACTGGAAAAGGTAAAAAGAGCTCCGGCTCTGCTTATTTTCTCCTTGATAGCAGAGGAAACTGTCTAAATGGAACTGTTGCAGCACTCTCTTCTTTCTCCAGGAAACAGCAGTGAAAGCATTGAATCTATTAAAGAGTACGAAGAGGAATTTTTTCAGAATTCAAAGCTGTTGAAGTATGTTGCTATTTATTCCTTTTACTAAAATAAGACTGTGCTGGTAAATACTAGCATCAGGTTTTTTTGCTGAAATTAAAGGACTGCACTGTGGACAATATTTGTGATTTAATCTGCTTAAATGAAGTATCTTGCTTAGGTGAACAGGTGAGCCTGGTTTCCTAATGCTTTCTGTAAGTCAGTGGAGGGACACAGGCATTTTCAGGCAGCAAATGATTCCGCTGGAGTTTTGCACCTCTCTTCAGAGGTTTCTGCATCTCTCCATTGGATCTAGAAGAGCTAAGTTCTCATCAAGGTCTAGGCACTTGATACAGCTGGGAAGGGTGAATACAGCCCAAAAATTAGTTGTAGTCCCTCTAAATGTCAGTTGTCTTGGTGTGACAACAATGTTGTTTTCAAAAGGTTAGTATGTGTGTTCTGCCACGTTATCAAAGTTTTGATTTCGCAGGCTTGTATTTCTCAGGAAAGTAAGCTGCATGGTCTTTGGGACTGCAGTACCTACACTACACCCTTTAGAATAAAAATTTGTGGTTGGTGTTTTGGGATTCTGGGGGTTTGGGTTTGTTTGTGTGTTGTTCCCTCCCTTTCCTCCCCCATTTACTCACTGAATAATTTGGAGGAAGAGACTGGATTTTGGGTTAGGTGCACATTGACATACTATTGACTGCTACATAAAGCAAAGCTTTATTCTTGTGAGGAGAAAATGGGGGACAGAAAGCATGGTAATGAATGGAAGAATTTCCTCTAGCTGTCTTCCTTTACAGGACATGTATGCTGAAGGCACACCAGGTAACAACAAAGAACTTAAGTCTTGCTGTGTCAGACTGCTTTTGGAAGATGGTGAGAGAGTCTGTGGAGCAGCAAGCAGATGCTTTTAAAGGTAGACATCTTTTCAAAACCCAAGTGAAATAGCAGGTTGCTGTTAAGCAGGTCTTCCGTTATATATATTATACTGTTCTGCCAGCATGCTTGGGCAGTTGTGTTTTATATGTTAATCTTTACAAAAACACAGAAAAAAAAATAATTAATGGAATGGAGGACCCACTTGCTCTAAAAGCCAAAGGAGTAAATAAGCGTGAAGAAAAAAGTTCAGTGTTTTTTTGTGGGCAAAACACAATTCTTCCACTAGATTCAGAAATGGCTTCCTCTATAAAGATATCTGATCAGCCAGGGCAGGATTGCCTTGTACAGAGATGTAAGTTGCGCGGCTCTATTTCCACTACATTTTTTCAGTGCATGAATCCTGCAATTTGCAGACAGAATATCTGAACATAGCAAAAAAATTTGCTCATTTGCAGAGGCACTTAATGTTCTTGGAGGGTTTGTCATAAGCAAGATTTGTGGCAGTTTTAGGAGCTGAACTTCTAAGATAGTCATGAAGTGCATATAGACAAGAAAAATATTAAGGCCTTGTTTCTGATTTTGCAGCCACACGTTTCAATCTAGAGACTGAATGGAAGAACAATTATCCCCGGTTGCGAGAGCTCGACAGGGTAAATTACTGCTTTATGTGCTACAAAGTGCTGAAAATTGTGGATTAGAATTTGTCATTTCATCTCATTTGTAAATATTTCTTAAAGTAAATGTAAAGTACTGACATTTTAAAATGTGAGGACAATGTAGATTGTTCTAGGGTAAGGAAATACTGAGCTGTCTGTTTTGTGAAATAGTGCGCTTCAAAATTGTGATACTTCAATGCTTAGAAGTTCTTCACGCTTCTATGCGCTGTTCACTGACCGAACTTGCCCACAGGATTAAGTCAGTGTTTCTTTGTGATCATGACAGAACTGGCGAAGAGAAGTTAGATTTCTTGGTCTTTGAGTCAGACAGAATATCAAAACAATTATGATCCCATTCTCTAATTCCTTTATTAGAGACCCTGAATATTAAATGCCATGCTTGGCCAGAGGCATGTAAGAGATGGTAGGAAGGTGCAAGTTATCCTGGTTTACCATACAAGAAGCACATAAATTGTCCAGAACATGACTGGAAGGTGTTAAGGTTTTGGATTTTACTTTTTATATGGAAACATGATTGAAGTATACTAAAAATCTTTTTATTCCGTATTTTGCCTTTTGCACAGAATGAACTGTTTGAAAAAGCAAAGAATGAGATTCTTGATGAAGTCATAAGCTTGACTCAGGTCACACCAAAGCACTGGTATGGTAATTTTTTCGTTCCTGTGTCTCTCTCTCTCTGCCTCCTGCTCCCCTTCCCCTCCCCCCCCCTTTTTTTTTAATTAACTAGCAAAAGTTCACCTTTAAAATACAGAGTTTTACTAAACAAAACTCTCAAATATGAATAAGGAACTGTTTTTCCTAGGTCAATGTGTTACGTCTTTTATCCCTTTGGAAGCAGTGTGTTTGTTTATTCTTCTGAATCAGCAAAGCTTGCATAATCCCTTGACAAAAATCAGGTGATGTCAGTGTTTTGTTCTGGTTTTATACGATGTAATGAACAATAGATATTCCTCAAAAATGAAAAGAAACAGTGATAATAAAACTGTTTTCAGATGTTCTTTTGAAGTATGAATCAGTAATTCGCTTTAACTTGATATTTGGGGTTTATCAATGTGTATATCAAAATAATATATATGACCTTGGAAAAAAGAAGTTTTGTATCCCTCTGAATCAGAGATTTGGAAATTGAAAGATTATGTAATTCCTGGTTGTAAAAAAAAAAAAAAAACCAAAACAAAACAACCAACCAAACAAACAAAAAAGCAGCTGTTCTGGATGTTTGAGAATTTTACCCTACATGTAGATCTTATTGGTAGCCTCAACCAAGTAGCACCATACTGTGCTGCCCCACTTCTTTGTAAGGCAGACATAGCTGTGAGACAGATCCATCTTAGCTGAAGCATTTTAACAGTGTAGCATCACTGCATAGTAAAGCCACTGTATGCTGAGAGGAAAATATAAGGAATTACTTTAATGGCAGCCTGTACCACAACTAAGAACCTTCAGTGACCTGAATTGTACTGTTACTTGGTCATAGATTAAAAACCAAGATAAAATGTCTGAGTCTTAATGACATTAGAGTAATTTTGGGCATGTGGATGCGTTCAGAGCAAGTATTATAGGCAGTGTATTAGGCTGACTTTATTTTCTAGTCCAAGTGTAATGCAGGTTTGTCATTTTGGTGCTTGTTCCTGTTCACTGTATGATAGATACTGAAGTACCCTGCTCCATGTCTAGCCTACTTACTTTTGTTGTGGATCGGGTGGGTGCATTTCTTTCTGAAAGTTAGAATGTAGTGATGATTCTAGTTAATGAACTATAAAGTAGAACTGGAAACCTAAGTCATGAAAAAATGCTTCCATTAGCCATCATATGCAGCCTAAAATCAGCAGTGTATTTGATGAATGTAAGTGTTTCTATCCTGTTAAAATTTCCATTCCTTTCAATTAAGTTTGATTGCATTAAGCAAAGCAAAAGAGTATTTTTATTGACATGTCAATAAAGAAGGAATGAGATTGCATTTGCTCTTAATAGCAGGACTGCCCTTCTACAGTGAATTTGTAAGTGGTGAAATCCATAACAGACAGTTTTCAGCACACCCTGTAAGTGAAATTAATTTGCTATGTCCGCAGTTCTAATGACAATCAGGAATGATCAATAATTGATCTTTGTTTAAACACTGTCTGACTCATCCTGTTTTGAACAAAGCTTTTTAAGGATTTTTTTTTTTTACTGGTGGCAATATTAATTTTTATTTAGAGTGAATTCTTTCAGCATTTAAATGTTTGAGTTCCTTGTTATTTTGTGTAAATACTTTTACTATACTAATATGCCAAAAATCTGTTCCAACAGTAGAAAAACTACTGGCTTTGATTTGCATTTAAGCTGGTATGTCAGAAGGACAGCTTCAAAATTTTTGAATCTCAAGAGGAGGATGCTTTAAGCGCAAAAGAAATTTTCAGTTATGCCATTGTTGAAGTGGGTGGAAAAGTGATATTTATGAGAAGTTCTTCAGTCATTGTCTGCAAATCTAGTTAGAGTAGGGGCATTGTCAGGATTGAAGCATGTGTCCTGAGCTTAGGAGCATTTGGAAGAAAAGGACTTGAGTGAATCTGATAGTCTTGTACCACCAAAAAAAGGTAGTTTTTATTCTTCAGCTCTTAGCTTTTGCCATTCTACCAAATCTGGCATTCGTATGACATGAGGGTAAGCTGATTTAACTAGGATAAAATTAACCTGCAAGAAACCCAAAACCTGTACTGGAGACTGGGGCAGGAGCAGAAGGAGCGTGACTGCCTCTGTGGGTACCAGCTGCATGTTATAGTGGCTCAGATGGGTTTTCTTGCTGCAGCTGCGAAGTTTCCTCAGAAAGTTTATTGTCATTTAAAAAGATTAAAGTTAAATTGTTTCTATTGTTACTTCTTGAAACACATCATAAATAGGAAAGTGGTGCTTAGTTTTACAGTGTCATGTGGTGTGTTTGTAAATGAATGTCAACATACATTTTAGCAAAAGGTTGGGCTTCTCAGCTTGCTTCACTGTTTATCAAATCTGGGATGGAAAACTACAGCATGTTCCAACAAACAAATCAGAGTCGTGCAGAAACAAAATCCACATGGAGTTTGTTTCTCCATGTGCGAGACATCAGTCAAATAATTTCGGTGCTTTACAATCTGCCCCCTTGTCTTTCCCTCATCTGCCATGCATATGCACACACAGCTATAGTTAAACTGGTATAATTAAGGAATGCAAGGAACTGTTGTGCAGTGCAGTGGCAACCAGAAGAGTAGTAGAGGTCAACTTGTGAAGTTGTCTCTGCTGCTGAAAACTTAATGCATTTGTGTCCTTACTTCCAAGCAGATTTTGTTTGAGGTAGTGTCCTGATGTTAAGGGTGTATTTCATTGTTCTGTAGCTTTGTTTCCTCAGTGTTTCTAACAAATGGAGTGCATGCTTGTTACACACTTCTGTACTGGAAGTTATTATATGTGTTACAACTTGTGTTTTAGGGAGGAGATTCTTCAGAAAACTTTATGGGAAAGGGTATCTACTCATGTGATTGAGAATATATACCTTCCAGCAGCACAGACTATGAACTCGGGGACATTTAACACCACTGTGGACATCAAACTGAAGCAGTGGACTGACAAGCAGCTACCTAATAAAGCAGTAGAGGTGAGAACTTGCCTATTTAAATAAAGAAAAAAAATCAAAAATCTGTGCAAAGCCTGATGAAAGCATACCTCCAGAGAAGGTGATGGTTTGAAGGGCTCACTGCAGTTCTTCTAACTAGCTTACATGTAAAAGAAAGCTAACAGGATCTTGATGTTGAGAAGCATATACGTTAGGAACATTGTATTTTGGTCTTGTGGTGAATTTTCCATACTAACGATCAAAAAAAAAAAAACCCTCTTAAAAGGTTAAACAAACCCTTTCAAGCTAAGTGTATTTATTGAATAGATTTATGCAAGTTTAACAGAATTCCACTTGCTGCAACATAGCAAAGTGAAATTTAGTCTTGACTTCATTAGTAATGGGTAGGTAAGGCAGCAAAAGAAAAGTCAATGACTTACTCTTTTGCTTGTACATTGTTTTTTGAAAGTATGCAAATTTTCGTACGCAAGAATTGTCATGAATGTTCCATTATCAGCTGTTGCATGGTGTAATGGTCCATATCAGTAGGCATTGTTTGCTAACTTTCTAGGTGGCATGGGAGACTTTGCAAGAGGAATTTTCCCGTTTCATGACTGAACCAAAAGGAAAAGAGCATGATGATATCTTTGATAAACTGAAACAAGCTGTCAAAGAAGAAAGTATTAAGCGACATAAATGGAATGAGAGAGCAGAGGATAGCCTGGTATAATGTAGTGGATTTTTTTTGCATTGTTGACTAAGTGCTGTTGAATTATTTTTACTTAAGTTGCATATTCAGTACTTTTGCATTCTTTTAATGTAATCATTAAATGATAGAGAGATGTGTCTATTTCTCCTTTTCTACATAATGTTCTAATTTGGTGTTTCTCAATTCATTTTACTACTACCTTATGTTAACTGTTGCCCTAAATGTCAGCTATATAAATATATCATTTGGTTGGTTCAGGAAAGAGCCCTCCATAATATTCTGGCTGCCCAAGGACAATCTTGTGAGAATTGTTTAGCATCGGCTCATTTGTTAAGTATAGCCATATAAAATAGCAGCATTTCATTACCATCTTTATAGATTCTGTAATCCAGAGGGATTTCATATTGTTTGTTGCATTTTTTACATCAATTATGCTAGGCTATAGAAAAGAGTCAAATTAAAGGCACAAGAAAATATTTTTGGCACTGCTTTGAAAAGCCTCTTGAATAAATTCTGTGTGCCCAATACATGCTGGTTTTTATAGAAATAAAAAAAAAAATGAAGAGAATTTCAATAATTTTGTTTTACTGAATTCTGGGTAAATTATTTATTTTATGCTGAAAAGATGTTCTGTGTTTCAGCGAGTGATCCAGCATAATGCCTTAGAAGATCGGTCAATATCTGATAAACAGCAGTGGGATGCAGCTATTCATTTTATGGAAGAAACCCTCCAAAGTCGTCTCAAAGACAGTGAGTTGTGTGATGTATTCTACTCTTGTATGCCAATTTTCGGATCTTGTTCACTTTATTACAGGGCAACTTTTGTTTTATCACAACTGAGATAGTGGTGACAGTTCAAAATGGTACCAAGAGTGATAGAAGTGTTTAGCAAAATACAGCCTCAAAAGGTAGTTCTTTTGTAATGGGGAAGCTGAAAGACAAGTGATAGAGATCTGAGAGTCAAGAAAGGTATGAACACACGTGTAGAAGAGTATGATAAATACAGGGAAAGTAGTTGACCCATCTGTGATTATCAAGCATAATTATTTTTGATGCAAGTTGTAACAAAGTAAGATTTTTTTATTTTTTTTTTTTAATACAAGTTGCAGTCGTTTTTATATTTTATTAAAAGACATCAACTTTTGCTTTAAGCATAAGATATCTGACTTGGCTCAGTATGGCATATCTTACATTCTTAAACATAAAATGTCCATTCTTGATCTACCCAATTTTAGAACTATAAATTTGGCTGGTTACAGGTATTTTGAATGATACTTAATATCACGTTTTCTTTTTTAGCTGAATCTGTTATTGAAGATATGGTGGGTCCAGACTGGAAAAAAAGATGGTTATACTGGATAGGCCGCACCAAAGAACAGGTAAAAGGAAAAGGTAGTTCACTACCTTTAGAAAACTTTGATTATTAGTTAACAAATTTTAAAAATACTGATCCTCTTCACTCTATTCAGATGATTAAAAAAAGTTTAATATAAGTTTTAAATATTTTGCAATTAGTTTTAGTATTCATCTATTTAAATAGAGCATCACAGAGAATTGCACGTACTTTGTTCATATTGCAGCTACATACTGGTTTGTAAACTGTTCTCCATTCTTCAGCTGGATTACATCTTTACTGACTACATCATTGACATGAGTATTGAAGTCTTTCATTAGAAAGAAACAGGGTGGAAACTGCCCTGCTCTTTTCTATACTTTCCAAGGGTGCCTTTTAAGCAGAAGTCACTGTAGTTTTCTATCATGCTCCATTTGGATTTGATTAATATGTGGTAGCATAGTTACACAGTTGTATCTTCTGATTAAGTTTTTTCACCATGACCTCTCTTCTTGTTTGCTTATAGCTTTTGGAAATTTCTTTTAAATTTAAATACCATGTTCTGTTCAATGCCCAGAGATTATGGGCTTTTAATGTTACTTTTTCTAGATATTTCTCAAAATCAATCATACTTAAAAGATGTAAGTAGAGTTTAAAGTAATTGTTTCAGAGGAAGGAGTTTTACAGTCAACTGTCTGGAGCCAAGTATGGGAGAAAGGCAGTGACTTCAGCCTATCTTACTTGAATATAATGAACAGCAAATTAAAGGGATGAATCCATGGAGAGTTCTTGCTAGCTATTGGGGAAAAGTGACAATTCTCATGAGTATCACGGGTGATTATATGAATGTGAACTCCGCTAGCTGATGTTCATGGAACAGAAAGGAGACTAACACCTCTGGCGCTTTTTTTTTCCACCTATCTCTTTCTCTTCTACATTTCTGTGCATAGTGAGAAGAAAAAAATATGAAAAACTGACTGTGAATTTTCCATTTAAAAGCACTGTATTTTAGATGTCTTTGTACAAGTATCCTTTTGAGTCACTTTAATAGTTAGAAGTGTCAAAGTTATTTTTGCTTCTGGCTTATCAGGCAGGTAGACTGTTTATTGAGGAGATGCTGATGATCTTTGAGTCTGTAAGAATTACTTCTAACTAAACGTTTTTATTCTAGAATATTCGTAATGAAACAAAAAATGAACTTGAGAAATTAATCAAATGCAGTGAAGAACATGCAGCTTATTTGGCAAATGACGAAGTGACAACTGTCCGAAAGAATCTTGAAGCAAGAGGAGTGACAGTTGATCCCTGTCTGGTAAGATGTGGATTTGTAACAAAGCATATGAAAGCCCCCTGTGAACATTTAAGTGCTCTTTCTAGATAGTGTACAAAAAACTCCATCTAAATACTGAATCTGTAATCCAGATGTTTCCAAATTAATTACTAAATGAGTGCTTGCACACAACTCACACACTTCTGTTGGCTACTAGACAAATGCAGTACAACGCATTTATTTTCTGCAGTTACTGGCTACCTTTTCTTAACATGAATACATGTACTTACCACACCTTTTTGTAAAGGTCAGAGCAATGGTCCATGTCTTCTACATGAGGAGACTGAGTGCAAATTTTTTTGTTTGTTTTTGTAAGAGACATATCTCTGCATATTTGATTGTGAAGAACTGGAATGTAAATAAGCTTAATCAAGAAAAATTACAAATGCTTGTTTACATAAAACCATTAAATGCTTCTCTATGCTCAGGTTTAATTGATAAGCTAATGGGTAGTACTCAGAAATGTGTTCTCCATCTTAATGATTGCATCATGCCAAGAGCAGAACAATTTGTCCTGTTTTGTAGTATATAATTTAAATGTATTTCGGCTGCAGACAATATTTTTAAGCATTCAGTTATGTTACAAGCATGGAAAAATAGATTTTAAAATTGACAATCAACTGTAATGTTTGCCAAATGTAGCTAAGACATTAATCATATCCCGGTTGCAGACAAATTGTTGAGAAATATTTAAATGTATACTACATGACAGGAATAGTGGAAATTGGGAGTTACATTTTGAAATTCAATGTGACCATTAAATTATGCACGATAGTGTATGTATGTATTAATTTAGTAAAATTTAAGCAGTGTTTTCCTAGATTAAAGACACATGGCACCAAATTTATAGAAGATATTTTCTGAAGACTGCTTTGAACCACTGCAATCTATGTCGAAGAGGCTTTTATTATTACCAGAGGCATTTTGTGGACTCGGAGGTAAACTGAAGTACAGATACACACTGGTTGTTTGGCTTAATATTTCCATTTCAGTTGCAAAAAAATAAAAAAAAATCTACAAATACTTCATCCTGACCTTTCTTTTATATCCTTTACCTTAAGATAGCTGATGTTCTTAGATGTGTTTTACATGAGGCTTGTAATTGATAAAATGCTATCCTGGTGGTAAAATGACCATATAAAATGACCAGCCATGATCATGGGTATCAGCCATGACCTAAACATTTGTTACTTACTGATATGTATTGAAAATATACTATTAAAAGTAGTATTGTACAGTTGTTGGTATCTTGTTGGTATCCCTTTCTCCTATTTTCCCATTGATAATTATTTACCTTACTGATCCCAAAAATTCAGAAAACATTAAAAACATTAACTTAAGGGGATTTTATGAGGCAAGTATGATAAATAAGTGTTTAGAACTTGGAAACACATGTGATCAATAGGGAAAAAAATAAACCAAACCAAAACCAAACAAAAACCCACAAACAAAACAAAAACCACCCCAACAAACAACTGTGGAGCTTACAGACAGGTTTTTTAAATGACTTTCCAGTTTTGTAAACCCAAATGCAACAAACGACAGTATGCACAAAGTTCTACAAAGAAAACTATATTTTAAATCAAAAAAATTATTGGAAAGGTAGAGCTCCTCATATTCTGTGGAGTTTGCTTTTCTTTTTAATGAGAAAAAGTCATCCCCTTGGAGCCAGAAATGTTTACTACTGTAGAAATACCTTTGCTTGTAAGAGCTGAAAAAATGAGATCAGAGAGCTGCCTCTCTGTGACGTTTAACCTCCTATTTCTGTTATTGTCTTTATAAGATGTCCTAATGGAAACTAAGTACCTGCCATCCTTGCAGATGTAGAAACTGTCTCTTCTGTTAACAAATATACTCTTGACACAACACTGTATTCAGAAGTGTTTGTCAGACAGGGAGTTCAGCTGTTTGCCTTTTAATGTGTTTGCTATGAACAAGTGTGATGCTTCAGTGAGCATTAGATTATACGCACCAGATTGCATGTGGTGTGTGCAAATTGGTTTTCTGTGATATTCCTTGATATGGCTCTTTCTGTTGAAAATAGTCTATATAAAGGTGATGGGGTATACTAAATAAGGGGACATGGTTCTTGAGAAGTGGTTTTGGTGTATTTCCTTGTACCCTGCGCCAGTTATTCTGTGGTATTTTTGTGCAAGATCAGGATATGTATACATGGGCTTACAGTTGCCATTAAAAATGTCAGGAGATTCCTGTAAGTGTAGGATGTTCACTGAATATCAGAGGTCTGACAGTACAATTTCCCTCGTTGCAGCTTGAATGTAATGATATTGTCCTCTTCTGGCGAATACAGCGAATGCTGGCAATTACAGCAAATACGCTGAGGCAGCAGCTTACTAACACTGAAGGTAAGGGTTATAGTGAGTTGAGGCATTTGAAACAAAAAAAATGGTTAGAAATTTTCTGGTGTTCCTCTAGCTATATGTTCTTTCCATGCTTAGCATGGCTGTTGATTTTTGTGTCCTGGCTAGGATAATTTAAAGATGTAGAGAAAATAGATTTTTATGTTCTATTTACATTAAAGGATTGAGTGTAAATAGAATGTCAAATAGTTAAAATTCTCGCCAGTTTAAAGTATTTTCAGCTTATGTGATGTCAGTTGTCAGTATCTTTTTCCAGGCAGAAAGAACTTCAATAAATAGTGACTATTTTCATTTATTTTATTTTTTTTTTTCCCCTCAGGTCAATCTATCTGTAAATTTTAATTTAAAAATGTTTGATATAAGGAATAGTTCTAATGGATTTTTTTTTTTTAAAGCCATGCAAAATCTGCCATTTAATATCTAGAAAAGCTTATACAACAGCAGCTTCCTTATAAATCATCATTTATGTAGCAGTTGGCTGGTGCTATGGTACAACTACTAAAAACAACCTTTGGTCTGTAAAATACTTTTCAGCCTCTTCTTGAAGACGGTACAAGTAAAAGGTTTGAGCTTTGTCATGTGATGCAAGTTACCCTCCATGTTACCCTAAATGTGGAAAGCTAGGTTCTATCTCTTTGAACCACTTACCTCATTGACAACTGCTGGGCTGAAATTAGGAAGTTTCGTTGGGAGGTACTCCCTCAAAGTATGAAAGGCAAATATGAGTGTTACAATGGACATAATGCTGCTTTAAAGAGCTTTTGGTTCCTCTTAGCCTTGTATATATAGCAGCACCCCTGTGTGTCACCAATCCTTCAATACCACTTTCTATTAGTATTAGTAACTTACCTTTCCATGTTTCAGCTTTTAATTGACTTGGCCTTGGTTCATCTGATGAGGGTGATGTTGATAGCAAATGTGTAACTTAATGTCCCAAACAAGGGGTTTGTGTATTCAGAACTTTGCCTTTTCTCTAATCACATTAGTTTCTCTGGTAACATACACTACTTCTCCCACAGACCTTCCAAAAATTTTGGCCTTAGGTCATGACAGGTGCAAAAGTGTTACCACTTAATTTTTTTTTTTTTTGGTTGGTTTGTTGTTTTGGGGTCTTTTTACAGTAAGGCGCTTAGAGAAGAATGTAAAAGAAGTGCTTGAAGATTTTGCTGAGGATAATGAAAAAAAGGTGAAGCTCCTAACTGGCAAGAGGGTCCAGCTTGCAGAGGATCTCAGTAAGTGCCTACTCTATAGTGTTTTGGAACTAGCTTGAAATGAAGCAAATTCTGACCACTGTCCTTAGAACTTTTATTGTGATATGGTTTGTTCATATGCAAGCATTTAATTGATATCACAAATGGAATTTTTCTTAAATACAGTGAGATCTTACTGATTCAGATGTAGAGATGGGTAGTGTAATGTGATAAAACAACATAATTTACCCTGGATGTACAATGTAAAAGAGCACTAGCAAATACATAATGTTTAGGTTAATCTCTTATTATTTTGCACTGAAATCAACTTAGTATTTTTGCATTGTCAATTCTGCTTCTCACCAGCATCAGAAATAACCTCCCATCTCAAAGCAGTAACATCTGGGGTCATTATTTTGTAAACTAAGACTAGACCTGTAAGAGCAGCCTGTCTGTATACTTAGAACCCTAGGTGCCTGCGTATTAGCATATATGCTTCAAGTTTGTAGTATGCATTTCATAAATCACTGTGTAGAGAAAACACCATCACTGCACCATATTTCTTTAGATTTAGGAGGTCATACATACTACATGTATTATTCTAAGGAAATAATTGCTATTCAGCATAAAACCGTGTATGATGACATGTTCTGTTTATTGTACCTATGGGAATATTTGAAACTGCCACTGCTTAGCTTTGTAGACAAATCAGCAATGTTCTCTCTACTTTCTGCATGCTTTTATTGCTAAATGGTTATAACTTTTATGGCAAGGATTTCTTTGCCTTTCCCTTAGTGAATAGAGTGTGTTTCTGTGGTGCATTTTCCTTACACTCCTGAGACAGTTTTTGATAGTGTAGAGCATTGAACTCTCAGGTGGCTGTACAAGTAATATCCTTCTTACAGCATTTAGTGGTGATCAGGACTGTGATTAAGGAAAAAAAAAAAAATCCTGACTCCCACAACATGCATTCATAAAGTATTTGTATTTTAATTAGGAGTGGAATGGCAAGGATCTCCTGAATCATGAATTCCAGTTTCAGGCAGCTGTGTTTATATTATTCAGGTCATTCATGTATCTTGAGCTCCATCTTTAAATAGGTTAACTTCTTGGGACTCACTGTTCATACTGGAATCGGCTTTCAGGATATCATTTCTCTGATTTATTACAAACAGCCTTTTAATTTCCAGTCTAAATTTGTAAATATAAGGCTGGGATTCGCTTTCTGATTGGAAACCGTACTTGCAAATCTAAATTATTTGTTTATAGGAGGAAGCTTCCTCCTGTTGCTGATGATACGGCAACACTGTCTTGCTTCTGTTCCAGTGCTTCAGCATTAAAAGACTAATGTAAGTGTTTTGTTTGCTCAGGGTACTGGTTAATATCGAGTGGTTTTTAACATGGGTGGCCCAGTCCCATAATGAAAGCTCATATAAGACTTAAAACCTATTTGAGCAAGTTTTGTTATCTGTGTTCTATAGTCTTGACTGGTATTTTAACCCTATGTGTAAATTTTCTGTTATAGTTCCTTAGGCTCTGAGTCTGGCTGCTTCTTGGTATATACTTCCCAGCTTTCATTATAGATATCTTAAAGAGTGTAAACAGATTTTTTGAATGGTTTCTAAGAAATCATGTATTTTTTTAATGTACTAAAGGTTACTTTTTCTTCAAAAAAAGGCTTTGAATGTGGTGTGAATGTGCTCCTTATCATAAATATAATCGTGATACTTTTACCAGTGAAAAATGACTAAGTTTATGGAAATAAAGAAGCCCTAGGACCAGAGACCATCTGGAAGATGGGATCATAGTATGCAGAAATGAGCAGAGCAGAAGGTGAATAACTGAGTTGGAAAAAATTACTTTAAAAATGTCCTAAAATATAATCAACCCGTAAGAATTCCTGTGTTGAAAGAGGCCTGTGATTGGTGTATCCCAGTCCTGTCCCTGGCAATGAGCTGGTATGGGTACTTAGGGAACACTATAAGGACAGGTTAAGCACACAGTAGTCCTTGCCTGGTGTGCTCTTCCAGCATCTAAGTCTGTGGTTCCAAGATTTCCTAATCCACAGGTAATATCTTTGTGATTAACAGCCATTCATGGATATGTTTTCCCCCTCTGGTGAATTTCTCTAATTGCTTTTTGAACTCATGTAAACTTTGGCATCTGCAACTTCCTGTGGCAATTAGTTCCACAGTTTAACTACACATTGTGTGAAAAAGTACTTCCTTTTGTTTTTGAGCCACCTGCCAGTTTCATTTAGTTCTCCTCAGTTCTTGCACTGTGAAAAATACTTGGTAATGTTTCTGTGTTCATTTTTCTGTGCCACTCATGACTTCATAGATGTTTATGCTACCTACACTCCCTCTTTTTTTTTTTTTCCCTGACTTGAAAAGTTATCATCTGTGTAGTTGCTTCCTTGCATGGACATTGTTTCATAGCTTCAATCAGCCTTGCCACTCTTTCTCCTTTTTTAGTTCTGCTAAACTCTTTTTGAGATGAAAGAGCAGAACTGCACACAATATTCAAAATGTATTTGCATTATGAATTTATACAGTTGTATTGTGATGCTTCCTGGGTTTTAATCTGTTGGTTTGTTTGGGTGTTTTTTTGGTTTTTTTTACAGTAATTCCTTGTAGTTCGTTCCCTTCCACACTAGTTTAATGCAGTTTTCTTACAGCCTCCCTCACAACTCTGGTGCATTATTTATGTTGAAGTTCTTCACAAAAGTTGTCTGTCAGTTGAAGAACATACCCAGGTCTTTCACCCTATCTTGGGATAGCATCATCAGCAACAGGAAGAATTACGTTTACTTTCCAATTTGCACATGCATCTTGATTGTGTTCATTGCTGAAGAACAAAATATTTTTATTTGAAATGTATTCCACACAACTTATATTTTACTATATGCTTAGTTAAATCAGTATCTTAAATATGCCATGTGCTAGGTTCTGTAAGAATTAAAATGGGGTAGAGGGAGCTAAAAGTGCAATGGTAAATGTTTTTATTTTAAAAGGAGAATTTCCACACATAAATATTTCCACTTTCTTGTCAGTACTGCCCTGTTTGTATTGCAGGCTTTAAGGCACTGATTGTGGCTGAAGGGAGAATAGAGTATCTAATGGCGGCAAGTCAGTCCCTTCAAATGCCTATGGCTGTGTTATACACAAGTGTGTGTAGCTCTACACAAAGCTTTCCCATTTTCTTTTTTTAAATATTAATTGCCCTTTGTTTCTACAGTACCGTATGTCATGGTTTAAGTGAGCCCAGGACACCTTAGAAGATGGGTTAGTCAGAACATATCCTTTAATTCTGTCAGTAATCTTTTATAGCATTTACTAGGTCATACTAGTTTATCCTGTATTCGGTATTTAACTTTTCTGAAGTGACTGACATAGAACATTCAGGTGAGCTGCCTCTGAAGTTAATGAAAGATTTTAAATTGTAAATGTACTTCAGAACTTTTTTCTGCAAAATTTGTTAAAAGTATTAAAACTGCTGGCATTTGCTTAGTTTCAGGATCTTTTTGATGGCATTGCTGAAGTGGGTGGGTCATTTGCAAAAGATAATTCTTTGAAGTCGCACCTTCCCTTGAACTGAATATTTTTGATTACATTTTTCAGTGTCGGGTAATAGATATATTTTTCTGGGGGAAAAAATGACAACGTAAGTGAAAAAATGTGGGGTTTAAGATAAATAATATATTTTTTCTGCTGGTTTATTTTTAACACAAATGACAGAGTATTTCTACTGAAATTACTACTCTAGAGCTCTATGCAAAATTGATAGCATGTACAGATAACTTTCTGTGGACTATTTTTTAACATGGCTTTTTTTCTGTTGGGTGTTGAGCTCCCAATGAAAGGATTCCCACGACTACTGAATTGTTTCCAGAATTCCACTCTGCTGGACTTTCTCTTTCTATATGAAGGGCAAACTTCCTTAATAGTGTGAACTTAATAGTTGTCGTGCAACTTTCCAACACAAGATGGCAATGAACGGCCTTTATGGAAGAAGCAGGGAGGATGAGTATGCAGCAGAGCTGGTGCCAAGCCTCCTGTCTCTAGTTATTTTTTGTAGCATTTTGAAGCATGACCATGGCTTAGGCAGTTGGCATTGGTTTCTTGGATGTTAGGGTTTTTTATCTGAGAAGCATATGCACTTGTCTAGCCTTGTCTCTCTTGTTTTCCACTTTTTGGGGGTGTTTGTATGGCACATAGTTCATGAAGATAGCAAGGTATGGTCATTTTTTCTGTTGCACATTTCTCGTTAGCAACTACAGGAAAAGCAGTAGTTTACTAAGCTTAGTTACCAAAAAACTGTTACGAACTGAATGCCTTAATCATTTCTTCCAGTGTCTTATCCTAAACCTAGGCTACATATATTCATGTTGCAGTAGCGTTTAAAACATGATAGGTGGTGCACATGTAAATTGAATACCTAAGAGGAATTATAGCTTCAGCAGTCAACAGTTTTGCCATTGACTTCACTAGAGATGAAATTTCACAGACCCCAAAGAAATATACACACTATATCTTCAGTTATTTCTTCTCATTTCTTCCTTTTAAACAGCTAAACTATGAATTTTGCAAAGTTATCTTTTATGTGCACATGATAAACACATATAACATATACAAGGATAGTACATACAAAGCATCTTTCCTAGGTCAATATACTGTTCCAATACCCTGTTTCCTCACAAGTTAAAAAAGGAAAAGAGAACCCAAAACTTCACCAAATGGTAAGTAAAATAATGTGCATTTATGCAGGGAGAGTCACTGGCAGGAGGTGAAAAAGGACTTGCAGGGTGCTTGTGGAAACTTGATCCTGAAATTACTAGGTATGAATGTGAAGGGGTCAGCCTGCAAATTCATCTGTCAGGAATATTGACACTTGTACAGGTGTCATGGGCTAGCTGAGGCTTCGTTCTGCACAAAAGCTGTTTGAAACTTTGAGAAGTGAGCCCTCACATGAAGAAAAGATAGCTTAGGGGCACTTTTTGAATTGTATCATACATTTGTAAGGTATGAAATGTAATAGTTTGCAGAACTTTATTTTTTTTCTGGTAAAGACTAAAACATATAAAAATTTAACCAGTGTTACAGTAAAATACTTTCAAGTTTTATATCTAAAGTCATTGCTTTCAAGTCGCTGCATTAAATTCTTAACTGTTCTCTTGTGTTGAATCCATTAGTGTTGAATGTAAACCTTTTGCAAACTTTGAGCATGAATGATTTAATACCATATATGCATATAATAAACTTGCTATTTTAATGGAGTTAGAAAGCTAGTGTTAGATGAGGTTGGTACTTCTATATGCAAGTTGCTGACTCAGGATCTGTAATTCTTGTGATGTATTTGCTAAGCTGAGTGTGTTTGTTGTATGTAATGAACAGATATAAATCCAAGCAAGTCTCCTTTTTTGTTATGCATTTGTGCAAAGTTGGGGATGAAGTTTATGAGCAGTACTTTACAGGTAATGATTTGCTCTGTGCTTATGCTGTTTTTTCTTTCACTGCTTTCAGCTGCAGAATAAAAATGTTGTGTGAAATTAACCCTATGTGAGTAAGCATTGCTGTAGCCTGATTAAATTTCAGTCCCTTGAGATGACTGTCAGCAATATTTTGATTTGACCTCTGTCCTACATGACATTGTTGATTACATGTGCTCGTTAAAATATGCTCTGAATTGGCTTTGTAAAGCCTTTGCTTCCATTTTCTGTTACGAGCTTTAACTTTTTTGAAAGGTCATAGCATTTCATAGGGGGCAGAGCTCAGCTATAAGGGGAAAGATTCTCAAATAAGCAGATCTGGGGTAATTTTCCCCTAGAAACCAGAGGCAGACAAAACAGCTCGAAAGGCAGTGGTTAGTAGTCCTTAAATCGATCCTTACAGAACCAACATGGGTTTCAGTGTTTACAAGATTTAGAAAAAAAGGCATAATTTTGAAGGTATTTTAATGTCGACCCTAGATTTCGCCCCCATTGCTAAAAACAGACACAGAAAAGAGGGAAGCATCCTAGAAATCCGGATGGAGGAGTAATTTTATTAGAATCTGCAAAACTACAGTTATTTTGTGCTTTCATTTCTTTCACAGTGCCTAAATATTGGAGTTTCAGAAGCTATATAAATAAAAACACGGTCACTTCATATTTGTGAGACAACTTGCAGAAGTGGCAGCAGTCTTGCTTTGCTCCTTTCGGTTGATCATAGCAGTGAGGAACACTCAGTTATAGTCAGATCCTGAGCTGCAGAACATTACACCAGGAGATGTTATGGCCTTCTAACCAGGCAAAAACGCATAGTGGCCATTTCCCTCTGGGAGTCACCAAACAAATACGTAACTTCTGATAAGCATGTGCAGGGCAGCGGCTGTCTTCACAGTCCTCTGCCCTCAGTTTCCCCTAGGATGTTAATATGGCCTGCATCTTATCAGAGGCTGGTTGTCAGTTAGAGCATGTTAATTTTTCATACAGAAAAAAATTTGCTCACTATGAGGGTGATGAGGCACTGGCACAGGTTGCCCAGAGAAGCTGTGGCTGCCCCATCCCTGACAGCATTCAAAACCAGGCTGGATGGGGCTTTGAACAACCTGGTCTAGTGGAAGGTGTCTCTACCCATAGCACGAGGTTAGAACTAGATGTGCTTTAATGTCCCCTCCAACTCAAACCATTCTGTGCTTCTATAATTTTTGACAAAATCACAACCAGTCTAATAAAGTGTGGGCTGTCTGTGCCTAAGGGTTCAAGCTTGTGCTGGTATCAACAATGTGCTGGTGATAGATGACGTGGTGCAGGAAGTTAGGGGACAACATGCTTGGAATCAGTCTGTGCAGTTGTGTCTTCAGTTTTCCCTGCCTTTGAACATAAGGCAACAGCGCATCCCATTATTTTTAGTTATTTTCTAACTTTCTGGTACTCTGTTAGAATGCAAATTAACTGGGTTTTTTTTCCATGGTTATTGTATTTTTAATTCTGTGTAGATAGTTTATGAAATTAACCCAAGCAAGTGTGCCTTGACATGAAGGACATCGGTTGACTGTTTTAAGTTCATTTTTTTTTTGTTTTGGTTTGTTTTTTTTCTTTTTTTCCTTTGAGTTTTGGGGCAGCTGCATAAACTAATGAATTAAAACCAGAAGAATGCGTAGGGCGGTCTGTGTCAGAGTGCAGATAGGGTAGTTCCTGCTTTGTGTCATGGCAGAAAGTGTTTTAAAAAGCTGCATCTTCTCAGAGAGGGAAGTAATCCTCAAGGGAGAACATAGATCACTTGTAAACCTCCTGTGATGGAGTGATAGTTAACTTAAGAATCCCAGATGACCAAAGTCTGTCTGCTGTGATTTCTTAAAGTTATTGATGAAGAGTTAGGCAGCGATGTCCAGGTTCTAAAACGGATCCTTCTGAAGTTCAGCGCATTTGTCACTGACTAAGCGAAGCCTATCATTTAAAGCTGACATTGAAAAATAATGATAAACTGATACATGAGTAATGATATATTTAATGCCTGCTAATCTTACCCATGTCTCTTGTACTTAAGGGTTCAAAAATCTCCTTTATGATGCAAGCATCAAAACGTCTAGGTGGATGCTATTTTCCTTTCAGTACTGGTTGCTTATGAGGGTACCTGTTAATCAAAATTTAAATATGTACTTATCATGGAGAGATTTCTGTTTGTATAAATGCAAACTGTTAAACTGACCAGTGTATGTGTTTGTTTTGAGCTAATATGGAACTGTGGAGTGTAACTTTCCCATTTCCAAAAGCTGGAGAAGTCAGTGTTATGTATGTTGCACATTGTTAATGCTGTAGTGGAGCCCATTTTGCTTCTAATTTGGAAGTCAATAGAAAAACAAAAGGGAAGGGAACAGTTTATTTTCATTCCTAGCTAAAAATAAGAAAACGTAGAGCAACCTGTTCTTCTTCAGGGCATGATGGCTTAAGTTTCTGACTACTGAAAAATTAAGTTTATTATTATGATCCAAAAATTTCTTATCACCATTTCATTTTCCGACATCATATTTTAGAGAGACTTTCATGTAAATACTCTCAATATTTTATTATCTGGCTAACTAAAAAGTATGATTTATTTTGTGTTGAGAACCAACAAATATCAGTTACTTCTTATGTTAAAGGCTGTTTAAAGTTTTTTATAGCCTTAAGGTTACGGTAGCCTTTACATAAGTAATTTGCCTTTATAGCTGTATACCTTCTGCATAAGAAAAAGTTACGGGGTTTTGTTTGCATTTTTTTTTTTTTTTAATCACTGGATGAATCACTGGGTCGTATTTCTAGTGTGTTTTTATAATTTTAACTACTGCCACCCAAAAAACGAGCATCATCATGTTCTGATTCATTCTAGCTTAACAGTTTTGGTTTTGAAATTCAGTCTTTCTGTGTCCATAAGTCTGATTCAGGATGTGAGTGTGTTTTATGAGGTTGGTTGCCTTGTCATTCTGCTCCTAAGCTGCTTCTTGCTGTCCAGTAGACAGCACAGCTAAATTCTGTTGAAAGACTGAGTTATTAGAACAGTTTCAATTAAAAATCTAAGGTAGAGACAGAAGACTGAAAGGTGCCCAACTCCTGCCATGCTACTGCAGACATTGAGATTCTCATAAACTCTCATGTGACTCTCATCTTACTATAGATTAGTAATCATTTTTACATTAAGTTAATCTGAATGACAGTATAGAAATGTATACTAGCTTGTGACCTCACACCACAGGTCAGTAATAGTTTTTCTGTAGACAGGCAGGACTGATGTATAATAGCCCTAGAAATGTATCTTGTATGAAGTTAGTAGTCTGCATAGTTGTTATTTTGCTTCAGCCCCGTGCCTCAGTTCTCATATGCTCTGTCAGAGACAGAAAGACTTCATGCTTGCCAGCCTGAGGCGCCCTGGGGACTACTCCAAGAAACGCAGCTTCTGTTCTGTTAGGCTGAGGAGGGGAGAAGTATGTTGTGGAAGCTGTTTCATTAAGATGCAGAGGTCTTGCTTGTGAATCTGGGGCAGCTATAGATTAAGATACTGATTAATTATTAATTTCAGGTTCATCAGCCCAATGTCCAATTCCCATTTCTGGTGCTAAAAAGCATTATTACAATTCTGAATAACATTCCAATGCTCAATACCTTGTAAAAATAGCTGAAGTGCTTTCAGACAAGCTCTCTTCTGCTGCTTAGTTATCTTTAGTCTGACATAAAGGTGGTACTGTTTTGCACAGGCAGCCGATAAATTTGCTCAAATATGATATGCAGGGATTAAGGAATATAATATTGATACTTGCAACAGAAGTGATGTCAACTGTAATATTCCCCCCAAACCCCTCGTCTAAAATGACTTCTTAAGACTAAGATCTCTTTATGTTTCTTTAACAGGTTAAATATAGAATCTGGAGGTGATATTTTCCTATTTTAGTGGTGGATTTACCTACAACAGGGAAAAGGAGAAATCTACGCTGTGTATCTGTCTTTGTACAGAACAGGCTTCTTGTTTTATTGTCTCCTGTTAATGCCATGCAAAAGGAGATTTTCAGCCAAGTCACCAGCGCTAGCAGGCAGTTGTTGATGTATTCACATCCATGAAATCAGTATGTTGACTGACTTGTGGAAATGTTAATAATGATACTAAAATACTATGGTTAGCACTAGGTCTTGTTCTAAGGTTTAAAAAATATTTTTGAAAAGCCACCGAAATCTTAGCTCCATCTGTTTAATATTGAAAGCATCTCACCTGATTCGCATGGATAGTTAGAGCATGTCCCTGTCCTCATTGTCTTTTTGGAGCTGGCAACTTGAGTACAGGTATTCTAGGTGTTGCTCGGCTTAAAATACGTTTTATCTCAGCATGGCAAAGGGATTTAAAGCAAGTAGAAAAGTCAGTAATTTAATGGTGGATGTCTAGCTTTGTCAGACAGGGGAAGTCTGATTTATAAATCTGTTTACAGTATTTTTGTATCATCATTATTGGATTCCAGTGAGCATACTTTGAAATCAGGATTTATAGAACCAACTCCATTAAATGGCTGCAAATTCAAATCTAATTGCAGATTGCTGTACATAGAGGAAAGATTTTGTAACTATGCAGGAAAGCTACTACTGTGTAGCATCAGTTAGTGTCTTTGTTCAGTCCTAGCTAGTGGGTAACTACAGAGTATGCTAGCTGTTTTCTGCAAGCTTGCATTTTAAAGGCTGTTATTTTTTATGATTCATGGATTTACTACATGGACTATTATAAATTCCATTTAAACTTTTCAGGGTTCTGCAGTGCTTTTATTAAGCTAATGAGCTAATTAAGAACCATTCACATGATTCATTCTCCTGCTCAGCCCTTTTAAAAAACTTCTAGCTGCTGAAACTCTCCTGACAAACCAATATTTATAGCCCTTTGACAGCAGGACGAGGAACAGCATTTGTCTTTGTAGAAGCTTAAAGAAAAGGCCTTTCCAGCACCCAGCCATGCAGTTACAATCTTGACCTCTTTCTTATGCTGGGAACATACATACAGCAGACAAGCAGCGCCTCCCATGTGTTTTCTTGACCCTTTGACTGTCCATTCGCTTCCCATCTGTTTTGCAGCCTTAAAGGAACAGAGGGGCCGTCTACTTATAAATCTGTCTTTGCAGCTGATAAATGATGTTCTGTCTCTTTAAGGGCAGCCTGGGTGGTTTTGCACAGCGCACCCTCCCACCCCGCCGCTTAAAACTTTAGCTTTCCTCTTGGCCTCATCCAGAGGGAAGTATGGCATGTGAACAAGAGGAAACTGCGAAAAAATGTGATGTGTAGTTTCAAAGAATTTTCTAAAATTCAGCAGGACATGACCTTGCAATGATCAGTAAACTATAGTAGCTGTGAGGCTGTGGTTGAATGAGACACGAGGAAGCATGTTGGTGCAGGTCATGTAACTGGGGGGAAAGTCTGCTTTCTGGGGTGCTGTTTGGAAGTAGCTGTGAACATGCTGCCTTGTACTCTTTCAAGAAGAAGTAAAGCTTTTACATGGCCCTTAGAAAATCCAGGAATGTGGTACAAAAGGCTGAACTCTGAAGAGATGATTTCCCCCTCCTCCCCTTCTCCACCTGACTATTCATAGGGGTTTGTGTACAGCTGGAGGGTTTGTGTCTGAGGTAGCCCTAAACTAAATTCGACTTTCAGTTGGAAATTGTAGATCAACATTTCCCGTTTTAATGAATTACTTCTGATGAAATTTGTCTGTAGACCAAGCTTTCCTCTTTTTTATTAGAGGAAAGATGATGCCTTCAGAGCAGTAAATTCAACATTTCTGCTTCTATGGTTAATTAACCATAGTATAGATGTAACACAGCAAGCAGTGAGAATGTTTATAGGCAAAGAAGGGATTAAGGAAAGGAAGGAAGATTAAAAAAAAAAAAAAGGGGCGGGGGGGAAGGGGCTGCAACTGAAGTCTAAACACAATCCAGAGTAAAAGGAGTAACAACCACGAGCTTTCAAAGCCATGTAAATATTAGTTGGAGGTAGAAATCACTTTAATGTAGAACAGGAGAATATATAATGAGGTATTAACACATTCTTATCATGATGGTTTTATGCTATAAGTTTCACCAGAGTACAAAATGAAGATTGATCTATGTTCAGAAAGATTTGACTTAATTTTTTTCTTGATGCTGCAACTGAAATTTGATTTCATACGGGCAAACTTGTAAACAGGGAAAGGGAGAGCTTTTTCATTTTCTTACAATACCCATGTTGTTTCTTCCTGTTCTGGCATGGACAGACATGAACATCTTTAAAATTCTGTGCTAAAACCACTGGGTTTTCACAGGTAAGTATGATTTCAGTGTGTCAAAATTCACTTGTCTTCAGAAGCATAAACAAGACAGGGTTTGTGGGCAGAGACCACCCCTTTTGTTAAACCAATTAATGCAATTGGAAAGTGTCGATCAATATTTTCTTGCTACTTTGAGCATGGTTGTTTTGAGGGTTTGGGTTTTGTTTTTGTTGGGTTTTTTTTGTTTGTTTTGTTATTGTTTTTTGGTGTGTGTTTTTTTGTTTTGTTTTTTAAAAATTTATTTCGTGTTCAGTACCATTTCAAGATTATTTGGCCTTACCTCAGGAGGTTCATTTGATAACTTACTTGGGCTGTTTCATTTTAGCAGTGATTCCCTAGCTTCTGCACTGTTTGTTAGTAGATAAGTTCAACTGCTTAAGTAAGTGTTCCTTGTAAGACTGAATATTTATGGGATTTCCCTTCTGACCATCTTACAATATTAGGAGAAGCGAATTTTATCTGTAGCTGCATCTGTCTGTGTTCACACTGTATCAAAATTCTCATTACAGATCAATTAGTTTGGGTTTGAGCCTTTTGGATTTAGGATCATAGGATTAATGAAAAGAAAATGAGCAGGTAGCAATATCATTTCATATGGAGATAAAGAGAGACTGAGCATGAATGGGGATCTCAAGGCATCTGAGTAAAGAATTTTCTTGTTCTGTCAGTGAAGTTTTTTGGGATATGGAAGGAGGATTATAGGAATATTCATGACCAGATCAAGAGGCATAATGAGTTGATGTATGAATCAGCTTATCTTTTAGGTAAACAAGGGGTAAATGGAAAGTAGAATAGCCATTCATTGCCACTAGGCCTGTGAATTTTACTCTTCTAAAGATGGAAATAAGGGGTTAGTTACAGTTACTCTTCATTGATTTAATTTGATTTTTGATCACTGTCTAATGGGTGCTGGAAGAATTATGTATTTGTAGTTTCAGGTCTGCATTAAATCTACCAAAGACCATATCATCTTTCTAGAATGCAGTGTGCAAGCCATAGTATATATTTAAACTTCTGCAGTGCCATATAGTATGAGTGTGGTACTTCAACAACCTTCCTTGATACTGGAAAATTGTATAATGGTGCTGTGATATTTCAGCCTGTTACAAAAATAATTTGCCAGCAAGCTAAATGCTTTTATTCCATGGCTGGCTTGTTCATGGAAAAGCACAGTACCACAAAACTTAGAGCAGCAGGTCACCATTGTCTATCCCTTAATGTACTTACATAGTAAGTATTCTTATCTGAAACCTAAATAATGTTCTGGGTTTGGCATGTTGATAAATCTTCCTCAAAACAAAAGGTACTGTAATTTACAAGTGTAAGTCGCTAATATTTTGATCTAGGTGTCAGTCAAAACCCTGCAAATGTGGATACACAGCTTACGCATTTCACAGCGAACTTCCCTAAATAAAGACGGGTAACATCTTACTCTTTAATTGTAACAATTGTTGTTCCAAATGCAGTGTCACATGGTGCTGATGAACCTGTGGGCAGTTACCCCAGATTTGCAGACACTGCACTTGCACTCATTAGAAAAGTTCTGCCCAAACATTTGTATTTACTGGTTTATTAAGATTAGTGTTGTGTAAATGCATAACTCTGCCATTAGCTTATTGAAAAAGTAAACCAATTTACCAGACTTCTCTGTGCTACAGAATGGACTTGTATGAAAATGTAACAGGTTGGCTGGGGTCTACTGCTGCAAAAGGCTTTACTACTGCGAAGAATACAAGGCGTAGCATGAATAATTGCAGCTACTTGGCAGTCATTGTAACTTTTCTTTTTTAAGAATAGCCAGCATGTTTTTTCAAAGCATTAAATTATCTCAAGATCTCATAATTATTACAGTTAAGCAATCATTTCCATTCAGTCCAAGTATAAAAACTAATAAAATGCTCATAATATTGAGTCAATTTTAGTTTGTCTGTTCTCTAAGCAAGCACAGCTGATTCAGTATATTCTGGTAGAATACATATTTGATATCCTGTTATTTTAATATGCCCTAATCAGAAAATTAAAATTGACATTGTTGGCACAGGCCCTTTTTTTTTTTTTTTAAGGTGAAATAATAATTACAGATTTTTGCTGGTGCTCTTAATTTTCAGGACTGGACTATTTCGTTAGCAAGAGGTTGAGAAGGGAAAATATTTGCATTTAATACTGCTAAATCTGTCTGCTTTCACTGAGTAATGGCTTGATCGATACAAAGAACATACTTGGAGAAAGCATGTAGCAATTACAAGAAAAAGAAAGTAAAAAATAAAGCTATTGAAAGGACAACATGAAGAGATCTTTTGGGTCGTGAGATCTAATCTCTGGTTACTACTGGCAGTTTGGCAATTTTGGAGAGCAAGGACCAGGATTAATAATTTCCAAAAATAATGTCAAGTCTCTCCAAGATGCAAGGTTGTTATTTCAAAGACTAATTTTGTACATGTAAATAGAGCATCAATATTGGAAGCCAAACTAAGTTCGTTGCCTAAATAAGTGCCATGTAATTAGTGTTTTCAAAGATACTTATATACCGACACACAAACAATACTTTTTTTATTCATTTAGAAAGTAATGAAAACACTTTGAATGTGCTTAGTAAGGAGAAGTGATCATGGAACTACTTTTTTTCCATTGGCAGCTTTCAATTATTCTCATGCTCAACTGAATCAAGAACTTTTTATTTTAATATTTTTTCTGGTAAAAAGCAAGTACTGGTGTTTCTGAACTTCCAAGATACTGCTTTTGTCCTCACACTGACTGTAATCTTAATTGAATATCCAAGTACTTTAAAAAAACCCAGCAAAATCAGCTGGAATTCAAGAAAGTTCCTCAGTGTTTCCTTTAGGACCCAGAGTGTGATTCAACCTCACTGTATGTCTGTATTTGTTCAGGGGATACTGAAGTGTTGAAAGGATAAGTGGGCTTGCCCTTCATCATCTAAGAATTGCATGATAAAGAAGCTTGAGATTTCTTCATCCTCATGCAGGCTATTTTCCATATTTTATTTCACATGCTAGCTAAAATTCTCTACTTCTGTTAGAACAGGGCTACGGAGTTTTGTTGATTTATTATTATTATCATCATTACTATTGTAACTATTCTAAAATGATTTCATAGAAGGATTTCATAAACTGTGGGATAGTAATTTTTTACTAGCTGGATCTTTTAGTTCCCTTGGCTACCTTCTTAGAGCATTCTCTTCGGAGGTAATTTTTTTTTCCACTCATGCTTATATATCCTATTTAAGGGTGATTGTTTATTTTTCTTTCTGCTTTACTCTTGTTTCAGCTCAGCACAACGTTTATAACACATGGTATTGCTAAAGAGAAGAAAATGTTAATAAAAGACAAAAAAAAAGCTCAAATCTTGTATCGCATACACAGGAACATACAGCATTAATCCAATAGTATTTTTAACTTGGGGAAAAAAATTATTTGTGTTTATGTTCATCTAGCTTATTTTTGTTTGTCCTACT
The DNA here is from genome assembly GCA_009867235.2 of Psittacus erithacus. NCBI lineage: Eukaryota > Metazoa > Chordata > Aves > Psittaciformes > Psittacidae > Psittacus > Psittacus erithacus. Next base: position 29,205 of record WYDI02010024.1, read on the forward strand.
GCTCTCCCCCTGTTTCTTCATATTTCTGAAGCGTGTTTCCCATGGCTATAATCACACACAGAAGAAGCTTCAAATGAGGATGTGGTGAGAGAGAAGCAGGGAATCTTGCAGGCATTTATTCCTGCTATGTTCTAAATTTTGCTTCATAAGCAATTTAATAAATCAAATAAGTTGTATAATGACAAGTGTTATATGGAATTGAGAAAAGAGTGGAAAAAATGCTAAACCTCTGAATTTTTCCCAGTCAATGTTTCCTTTTCAGTCTTAGTAACTATTTGTAATTGTGTTCAAATTGTATTTTTGCAGGGAAATAAGCTCTCAGCTGTAGTATTTATATAGAATAAGATTCTGCCCACATCTATCTGGTTACTACTGAAATGCAAGAAAATAAAATGCAAGTTTTAAGCATCCTTAACGTTGTGCATGCCCTTTTGAATAGGTGTCTTTTGAATACTGACATTTGGTTCCCTGAAATTCTCTGCTCAAAGAGAACTAGCTTTCAGCTTTTTTTAGAATGGTTAGTGATGTTTGTGACACACTTGCCGTGGAGAATAGGGATGTTTGGATAAAAGAGAAAGGGATTAGTAGGCATTATACAAAAGATACCAACGCCCTACATGTAGCAGGTGTACAGTAGTTCTGCTGTGCATGATCTAATGAAAAGTACAGGTTTACAAAAAAGAACGTTTCTAGCATTGGATTGCTTTGGTAAATTTTTGATTTATTAAATTAGCATGGTAATCATAATGTTTTTCAAATGGGACAAGATTTTTTTTATTCTGGTGTAGAAAAATGTTCTAAATCTTAGTAATTCAGAAACTAAATACATAGGGTAATATTGACAACAGCATTGGGTTTTGTTCATGTTTGCAAGTTTGAGAGGGTTGTTTTGGGGGGGGGGGAAGTGTTTTTAGGGGATTTTTGTTTGAAGTTGGTTTTGTTTGGGTTTGGTTTTTGTTTTCTTTCTGGGCATGTCCTCAATTAAGTAATAGGTATTTGAAAAAGGACCTTTTTAATTCCTTCAGAAAAAGTTCGGGAAATCCAAGAAAAGCTTGAAGCCTTCATAGAAGCTCTCCATCAAGAAAAGTAGATTGTTCAAGCAGGTAATTCTGTGTCAATCATAAAAAGATTGCCACAATTTTTTCATTGCTCAGTATGAGATGATTATCCTTTTCTGTTAGGTGCACGTTTTCATACAGACTTTGTGAAAATTCCATTTTTTCTTATTCCAGTGCTTGACTGCTGCTGCTTCTTGCTTTTTATCTGCAGATCTGTACTGTTATCTTTTACACTATATGCAGATTTTCTACACTGAATAGAAATACAATTACTGTCTAGTCATTCAGCTATTGCGAAACACCATAAGCTATTTGATTACTTTCAGTTCATTATCTTTAAATGTGTTAAGAGAAAGAGGCATAACTAGCTGGAATCAAGGTTTAGGGAACACTTGTCAGTAAAAACATTTTGATTTTTTTTTCCTTAAAGGCAGTATGTATTACTAGCAAAAATATTTGAATTATTTCCATCCTTTTCTTCTGTATTAATTCTCCAAAACGTAAGTCTAAATGCTGTCATACATTTGCACGCATTTTAAAATAATCTCTTTTCTGTTTCAACAGCCACTTTACACAGGAACGCAGCCTTTCCCAGGTTATCTTGCACAAAGAAGACTGAATAGAAATGGCTTTTGTGTCCCATTCTCTTTCCTGTCTTTTGGGGAGCATCATGAAATGTTGGATGAGAAAGAAAATAATGTCTCATGGGATTGAGAAGTTCAGTTAAAATCCATCCACTCTTTCAATTTTTGAAGCTATGTGCACATGACAGAAGAATCTGACTTGTATGTCAATGAGATAGCTTGGGAGCTTGCTGAAGTTGAATAATGAAGGGGTTTTTTTGACCTGAAAGGAAAAAAAGCTTTTATTTTTGACATCTGTCTTGTATGGTTGAGCTGGATCAGATTCATAAAATGATTTTACCTGTTGTCATTTTCTTGCCTGCAAATGGTCCTGGGAGTTTGACATAAAGTTTTAGTATTTGTATGTACATTAAAACGCCCTTCTAAGTAATGCCATTTGTATTTGTTGTATGCTGTGTTGAAGCATTCTCTGATCACCTTGGTACAGATTTAAAAGCATGAAATAGAGAACTTGAGAGGGATCTTGGATTTTGTTAAACTCCTAAACTCTTGAGAGAGACGCATCATCCAAGGAATTCTTGTGCTTTCAAGTGAAAGTACAGACTGCTATTCACCGACACCTTAAAAGGTTTGGCTCAGGAAACAATGTCGATAGCTGCTTCTTTTACCCTTTCCTTCCCAATATATGTTGTTACTCTGGAATCATAGCTGGTTACATTTCATTTCTGGGATTGCAGACTCTTAATTTCCTTGTTAACTCCTCCCTTTATCATAGGTAGAAAGTAACCTGATTAAGTACATGTTAAATGTAGAAAGATACTCGATAGAATTCCAAGTCATTCAACCTTCTTAACTCAAAAAGGAAGAATGCAGTTAATCACATTTTTGTAATAGCTATTCTAAGACCAAAATCACTTCTGTAAGAATGTTACGCACAAGGTCCTTCCACACCCATTTGATTTCTATCATTCAGTATAGTAAAAACAATAAGTATTCTTTTACTGCCTTTCAGTTTTGCCATAGAAATGTCATTCCTGACAAATTTAGCACGATACAGGCTCTGTATCATAGGTGCCTGGTGGTTGATCACCACTATTTTTTTCCTGTCCACACTTTGCCACAAATGATCTGGATACACTTCTGAGGAAGAAGATACTACACCTGAAACAGTTTGTTTTGCAGTTGTCCAATTATATACATAGAAAAATATACCCAGGTTTATTTTTCTCTTTTGAAAAGCTATTGATTCTGATGTGTGCAATTAAAAGAGAGAAATCTGAACATTTTCCAACAGATACTCTTTCCGTTTGCTCTCAGAAGAAACAATACAAAATCTGGTGAGATGTTCCCCAAATGTTCAGAAATAAAATCTTTATTCAAGTGGACAAAAATTCAGCATAGAGCTATTTGTAAAATGCTGTTGAAAGGTGAAATACTTCAAAGTGATCTAACAATGTGTGAGATTTTCTGTTTAAAATTACTTCCTGAAAATGCTTGAGAACAGAAAAATGAAAAAATGGCTTGTGTTATCATCATTCTCTGAAGATAACTTCAGAAATGTAAGTTTGCATAATCCTGAAGTCAGAGTCCTTAGGTTGTATAGCAGATGGAAAAATCTGTACTTCTGTTGAATCATTCTTTGTAAAAACAAAACAAAAAACCAGACCTACAAAAAAACCCACAACCCAACAAAAAAAAAAGACACCCAACCCAAAACCAACAGAAAAGAACTATTGTATTTGCCTAAAGATCACTGTTTGAAACTTGTGTAATGTAAATATTGCAGAATGTCTCATACAGTGGCCTATTGTTCATCTCTTTTAGTGTGATATTCCTATAGTTTTACTTCTGACTTCTCTGTGCTGCTCATCTAGGACTTAGCATGATGTATTCCATGAAAACTAGGTATTTATTGAATAAAAATGTAACTGAAGGAATAATAAAGATGCAGAATTTGAACACAGTGATATTGCACCAGATTCAGCAATTACTTTGGCCTTTTTTTCATTTGTTAAATTGTGACAAAATATGCTATTAGTGGTATTGAAATGCCTGATTCAGAAATTCTGTGTCAGCACCAAGTTAGTGGTAACTTTACTGTTATCTTTTACTATATAAATTAATAATTGCCTTGCCATTTATGTACTACATTTAGACAAAGGGGTCTTATGAAAATCATTATGTTGAAAGCTATGTCTCTGGAAGTTCACACGTCTCTGGAGGTTTAGACAACGAATTAAAAGTATAAATGAAGGTTGGTTATGGAGTGTTAGTTTCAGATGCATTTAAAACAAACACGCTTACTGGAACAATGGGTTTGAGAACTATAGAGCAATCAGCTTACCAACCCATGAATTCAGTATGTCTTTTCTTTTAGTTGAAGAAAAATTTTACAAAATTGGTTAAAAAAAAATTCTCTGCAAAGCTCTGGTATTGAAGATGCTGCATATGTGCTCCACAAAGCTTAAAATGAGGACATGGACATGTTAGGATCAGTGAAGGGCTGTAACAACATTAAATTCATTAAATATGATTAAACTAACCAAAAATGGTCTTGACAAATAAGTAAGGGGTAATTTTATGTTTGTTTTTTTTTTTTTTACAGGATTTTACGTTAAGGTTAGAACAAGGAAGAGTTACGGGAAGCTGTGCTTATCTCACTAGTAAGTTAGTATGACCTAAGAAAAGTAAAAGTGGGCTTAATGTGTACTGTTAGTTGGTGGCTTCAGAACTCGTCTTTATAAGGAGTTTCTCACTAGTTAGATGTAGTTACGTTAAGCAGCATAAGAAGGATGTGCTGACTATTACATTAATTTTTAGATGGTAAAAAGTTGCTTGAACTGTCTCCAAAATTTATGTGATACTGAAAAATATGTCATTTCAAACTGATCTGCATAAGTTTGGGATATTTTTCTGTGTTACATATACTACCTTCAGATTCTGCATTAAGCAATTTATTGTAAGGAACAAAGACTAACTCGTAACTTCTGTGGCTTTTTGAGATTGGGGGGGGATCAGCAAATGCAAATATAATTATTCCATAAGTGGATATTTCATTTCCAAAGCATGTTCTTTGCTATCACGTAGATATGGTGTTTGCAAATGGTAATAGTGTTGTAGCATTCTGTCATGCAGTAACACAAAAAAGGATGTTGATTTTCGCATGATCCAGAACAGTCCAAGAAATGAGTTATGAATGAGCAAAGGTTTGATTATTAATGGCCTAGGACTTTTCTGTCACTTCTTCATGAAAAAGGTACAAGTGGTGCTTTTTCATATGTTGAAAATGATCCCTTATGAGTAGCTACTAGTAAACAGTTAAGTTTATCTGTTATCAGACCAGAAGAGAGGCGAAAAACTGGGAAATCTGTAAAAGTGTCAAAAGCAAGCAGTTAAATTAGAGGATGAAAATGTGAAATTCTTAGTCATTACAAACATACTGGTATGCACTATTTGACCATCAAGGATATATGAATCAGGTTTTTTGAGTGAGTAAGTTTTGAATCTAAACTGAGTTATGATGTATTTCTAAAGCTAAAGTTTAGTGAATTTAATTTTTTTATACCTTAAATGTAACTTAGTAACTCTCAACAGTCGTATTAAAAAATATGCAAGAGGTTTCATCACTTCAGTTGAGAAATATTGAAATATGGCGTCTCTATGTCTGACCCAAGGCTTTTTGAAGAACTCTGTTCTTGTGGGATTTGGTCCTGGAGATGTCTGTAGGATATTTTTATGACAGGTAAGGTGTTGCTGTATGAACTCAGTCTGTAATGATGTATCTGTTTTTGCAGAGTTGCAGAATGAGTTTTCTTTGACTATTTGGAATGTGATTCTAGGTCTTGAGGTACTTCGGAAAATGTTCCATTCTTCCTCACTACATACGATTCCCTTGCAGTGACTTGCCATCTCCAAGTTACTTGTTTATATTAGTTTAGTTTATGTCAGTTTAGAGCTATTTTATCATATTCTATTTTGTAATTAGTTCAGTAGCCATCTTCCTTTTCGTTCAGTAAGGTAAAACGCATTGTTAAGGCCTTGCATGACAGGTCATATGTAGTCTTGTAACTCTGAAAGCTGAGGTTTGTCAAAAGTGCTGCATGTTCTTTATGGCTATGATCACAGACTTTTTACAGAACAAGGCTTTTACCAAGGATTTTTCTGTATAAAATACTGCACAGAAACAAAGCGAAGAACCAGAAAGGATATGGAGATTGTAATAATTGTTCATGCTGCAGTGCTGGAATGGAAAACCTGTGCAGATTTCTGTGTACACAGATCTTGCATGTGCCATCACCTCAGTGCTTTAGCACGTCAAAAGGTGAAATTATCAAAACTGTTGTTCTGTAAGAAATGCTAAAAATCACAGGCATGTTCTGGTTTTGACTGTAGAAGTGATCCAGGAAATAGTTCGGAAAATGCTGCTGGAATGGCTTGTGAAAGAACTCTAGAGCCAG
>WYDI02010024.1:35403-59916 GCA_009867235.2 Psittacus erithacus
TTTTGACTGTAGAAGTGATCCAGGAAATAGTTCGGAAAATGCTGCTGGAATGGCTTGTGAAAGAACTCTAGAGCCAGAACTCTAGAGCCAGCCTTGGGAACTGTTCTAAAACATTTCTGAAATTGAATCTTAAGTAAGTTTCTTGGGTTGGTGCTGTCAGTCAGTGGGGAAATAGTTCCAGAAGTGGCTCTAGACGTGATTGTGGCAATAAAGCAGCATGCTTAGTCTAGCAGCTATTGTAGCAATTCTCACATTGACTCTCAATCGGGTTCTAGTCATGGTTCTGGAGATGAATCTAGAAATAAACCTGACATTGACTGTGGGGCTGATTTCTGGTATTGGCTGTAGGTGCTGTTCTAGAGGCAATTCCAGGAGTATTTCTAGCCATTTTTCTTGAAAAGCTGATTACTGTGCGTAGCTAGAACTGGTTGTGTGTTTGTTTGTGTAGAGCTGATAAAAAGCTGTTTATTTGCTGCTGTTGGAAGTCCATAGGGTCTAAGAGCGCTTCCAGAGCAGTGTGTCCTAACCTGTGTGGTGATTGCACGTTCTGACTTCAAAAATTATTTCTGAACTATCTTTGATTAGTGACAGCCCACAAGGTGAGCTTTGTTCAAGTTTTTCACACAAAGGACAACAATGAACTCTTTGAAGGTTAATCAGTGGTATATTTATTAACATCTTGGATTATACCATTCCTAATATAGGGCAAGAGGTGAAGTTTGAATTTAAAGGTTATTTTATTATAAGTTTTATAACAGAAATAACATAAGTGGTCTATCCTTTTTAACATTTTAGAGACTTTTTTTTTTTCCAGGAAAGAGCTGAGCATCACTGGGCAGGACTGACAGCTGCCACGTCCTTAGCACTGCAAGGGACAAGCACATTCTGGTTGTGTTCTGTTACAGTCAGCCTTGCCATCCAGCCTCACGAAGTAAGTGTTAAGGTAACAGGATGCCCCTTATGCTATGATAACATTTGAAACACTATTTTGCCTCATCTCCACAAGCCAGTTGCCTGTGGGTTTTGATCTTTAGAGATGGAACATTCATTGCAACCTTTCTTACAATGAGTCTGTTCTGGATCATGTGAAAATCAACATCCTTTTTTGTGTTGCTGCCTGACAGGATGCTACAATACTATTAGCATTTGCAAAGAGTTTGCTCTGTCTGATAGTGCAACCCCCAGATCACAGGCTGCTCAGTTTATGTTTCTCTATTATGTGAAAGACACTAAGAAGCTGAAGGCTGGCAAAGGCCTGTCAAATCTTGTAATGTAGCAAGCGACCCCAGAGCTTCATTCTGCTTTGTATCATCCCTTGTTCTCCATCCCACCCCTTTCCTTGAATGGGCTCTGAGGTAGGTAAATGAATTCAGTGGTATGGTAGGCAGATGATTCCTTTCTGACCTCATTCCTGTACCATTTGTTTCCAGGCTTGTTGGAGGGAAAGGACATATCTGAACCTTTTGTTTCAAATAATTTTCTTGCAGGTTGGGGAGTTAATGCAGACCTTGTCTGAACTCACACAAGCGGAAACTGTTCTGGGTACAAGTCGTGACATGCTTGGTCCCTTGGAATTGCCAGATTAAAGGAGAAAGCATCGAATTGGAATTCTTTAACATTTGGCATTCCTTAAACACCTGGATACTTTTTTTTTCCCCCTCCAGTGTGTTTGTGTTTGTACCCTCCCTCATGCCTTGAAACATCTTTCTTAAGAGCAAACAAGAAGCAAAGAAAGAACAGCCTTTGAATAGCCCAGTGTTAATTTTTCAGTTGAGACTGAAGCCGAGTACAGCACATGCTAAAAACCAGTGGATTGCAAAGTGGTATTTCAGACCTATGTCTGAAATTGGCAGAGCACTTCTTAGGTTTGAAGAAGGAAGACTCATTTGTTAGGGATTAATTGATCTTGGATCATTTGATGGGAAGGAAGGCAATGGTTGCTCATATACCAGGGCTGAGTCTTCAGAGCAATGAGATCTTTCAGACTAGTTTCCAGAGCTGTGCATGCTTGAAGATACTTTTGTAGAAGGAAGGCTGGAGGCATGTGACCAGTAGCAAAATGTGAGGTGTATAATACCATCATAGCTACCCTGCATAGTCATACCCTACAGGTCTATAGTCATACACTGCATTTGCTCTCTGTGCTGTCAATGCCATGATGTTTGACAGGTTGTTCTTACCTCCTGAGTAATGGACTCCTAAGGTATCAAACAACACAGAAATACTACTTCCTCCAGGTTTTCATTGTATGTAACAGTAAGTTTGCAGTATCCAAAGTGTAAAATCATAAGTAAACTGCATCAGGAACTAAACAACATTATTTCACTCTCAGTATTCATGGAGGTGTTCTGCTGAAATGTATACTGCTGTGCAGTTCAAGTTTTCAGAACATCTTGTAGGAAGATGAGAGATGCACAACAATCTCCACCTACTTAGCCCAGTAGAAATGTAGTGAGAGGCCTGTTTATCGTTTGGACTCGTAGCTTTGTGTTGTGTGTACACTTTACAGAAGACTTCGATAAGCTAAAGCAGACACTGGGGTGAATCTGCAAGACCATCAGGCTTCAACTGATATGAAAGACATAGATATAAAGGGAATGAAAGAGAATGGTCATGCCACGGGTAAGGGTGTTGCCTTAAAAAAATGTAGGTACATTAATGACTTTATGTTGTGGGACTGTAGCTTAAATGTGCAGACATAAGGGATATTGTCTATCATACTTATGCCTATGCATATTAATGTATTTTCTGCATATGCATATAAAGATATGTGATAATATTATGAAATGATAAGTAGTATTAAGCTTGAAAAGCAAACTTCCACATCCTGCACAGGTTCAGGGCATCCCAAAACAAACTCTGATCATGCTTCATTTGTGATTCCTCTGTGGTATGTGTATGTCTCAGGTGGGAGATGAGTTCATCAACAGCTGTAATCTCAGACTCACCTAATCTGAAAACTATTTGCATGTGCAAATTATTTTGAAGTTTAGGACTAATTATGAACTAAATACTTCATCCAGATATAATAGCTTCTGTGCCCACCCCCCCAGATTTCCTGCTAAAACACTTGACACTTTCACAAGGTTCCAGTACTGATATATGTATAGCTTTGTGTGAGGCCTTGCCTACTTTCTCACGATCAAGGCAAGCATGAATATTAACTGTACAAGGCCTTTTAAAAAATACATAAGTAACTAAAAAATTAAAAATTCCTCCACCAGTAGCGTGGAAGGTAACGCTGTCCCTTTTGTTATTATGTTGCGCCTCTACTTTAAGCAGCGGACAAAAGATTCATTTTTTTTATGGCGACTTTTATCTGACAGCTTCAATCAATTAGATCCTTTTGCAAGGAAGCCTTTTTTAAGCTATTAAATGTTTATTTCATGGCCCAAAGTTGGTTGCCACTGTATACTGTTGCCATAAGGAAAATAGTTTCTTTTTTAAAAAGGCCTTTTTGCTTCCTGTCTATTTCTGCATAGTTCATCCCTTCAGCTGGAGGAGATAACACTTCCTTTTTCAGTAAAAGAAAATAATTTCCCATTGCCTGGTGTCCGAAAGTTAGGATTCAACAAGGCTCATGGAAGTACAGGTAGTCATAGGTCATCTCATGAAGGTTTATCTCTGTACACTGCTTTGTTGCATGCTTTTACACACCCTGTTTGCTTGTCCTTTGCTTTTCCTGTCAGGACAGCCTCCTTCCCTGTCCTCCTTTGCCCTGTTGGCATGCAAATTACACACACATCAGGTGACATTCTCTGGCCTGTGCCGTGCTGAAGTTCAGATCAGGTGCTTTATAATAGTGCTGTCTGGCTTGAAAGATATGTAGTGCAATTCATACGACAACTTACACCCCTTTTCAGTTTTGTTCCCGGTGTCTTGGTTTTAGCTACAGGTGTGTAGCACGTTTTATAAGTATACCTGCATCTCAACATACATACTATGTATGCAAATGAAAAAACATACTGACTACTTCAGAAATCATGGCTTGCCGACTGGTTTCTGCATAGCCCAGAACAGAATTTATTTAAGTATCTAATCTGAAAGAAAATGCTATTTATTAGAAGATGAGTAACAGAGAAAAAACATTGGAGAGTGGTTTGTGGCTAGAGGCTGTTTTGATGTGGAAACAAGGGAATATTATACTACTTGCTGAAGCTTAGAGCAGCTCCCGGATCCTCACTGAAATCAAGCTTTGTGCTGAAAAGTCTTGTAGTCTGTTGGGCCAAGAGACAGGGATTATAAGAATATTCATGACTCCCAAGAATCAGCAGGTGAGACATAATGCACACATTTGCCCCTGCCCCCTTTCCCCAGCTCATCCTTTTGGTAAACAGTTCATAAAGGCTGGGTTCCCAGAGTGACTGAACTCAGTTCCTGATCTTTTTTTTTTCCTCCTCTTTTTTTCCCCTCCATTCTTTATAAAAAGGATTGCAGTGTTTCTGCCACTTGTCCCAAGCAGAAGCACGGACTCCCCTTTTCATTTCTAAAGAGCAACTGTGTGGCCGAACCAGAAGTCTTGTGACATTACTTAAGAGTGGAATGGTATCTTAGCATCCAAGGCCTCTTTTAAAATGTTAAGAAAAGCCTTTCTGAGAGCTTAGATAAGCTGGAAAGGAATCTCAGTGACGTATGTGCATTGTCTTAGGAAAGCATGGGTTGAAGCCAAGTAAGTGGTAGGCCTCTGCCTTTAATATACTAGGCATTTGTCATGCCTGTTTTGGTGTGCTTGCTATTTAGTAAACACCCAGTATGTAGAGTCCCTGGAGTTAGAAGCAGTTGCAGTATGTGACTGATGCAGGACACTGTTACAGGAGAGTGAGTGTCAGGGGATGGGTAAAGAGTATTTTCCAGCTTTTCCCAAGTGAAGAACAAAGGCATAGCCTGTAGCAGGTTTCACCAATCAAGCTTTTGCAAAACTGCCTCACTCTTTCACTGTAGTATGGGCAGTGATGAATTCTGATCAATGCTGCTCCTGTCCTGACTGACAGACTTTACCTGCAGGCATGAAGTTGTATGCTCAGTGTCATGGGGTAGGGACATTTGTTAGCTCTTTTAGTGAAGCCTGAGTGTTGTTCTCTCTTTGGGGCCTGAAATAGCGCCTGCAGTAAACAGAAGAGGACATACTCGATTTTCTGCTTTAACTCAGTGTTTTTGCATGCTTTTTCTCTGCAAAAATATGTCAGTACTGCTGGTTCTGTCATGTGACCTAGCAAAAGTCCATTCTACTGGTTTGTCATTCTCCTGAACATGGATTGCAGCTGCAGATCAGTAATAAAATTATTTGTCAGTGGGAGGTGTCACAATGAATGCAAGGGAAGGGCATTTAGGCTGCTCTCAGTCCACACCCTGTGCCACTTACCCAGGGCTGGGTGCAACTGGAGCACTAATCCTCCCTGTATCTGCTCTTGTGTAAGGCAGGGATGGGCACTTCCCCAGCTCCATCAGGATTCCCAGCAGAGATAGCCAGCTGAAGCCTTTCTGCCCGCACTGAGACACAGGTGACTGAACAAAAGTGTGTTTTGGTACAAATGTACCACTTTGCCAAAATTTGCTGTAGTCTGAAGCCTGCAGAATGTCTTTTAATTAAGCCACAGCAATCGTTCTGCATTAAATGAGGGTAACTTTTTGTATTTAATGTTTTCAGCCTTTCGAGGAAGGATGTTTACAGCGTTTTAAATCCCCCTTGGAATTTCAGTCTGCAAGAGTTATAGTGCCTGGATCCTACAAAACTGTTGTTACACTTGGTTTGAAAGTGTTTGCACATAGGGATGCTTGTTTGTTATATCCTGATGACAGGATCCAAACAAGATTTCAACAGTTTTCTTGTTAATCTGAATGCAACTCGACGGCACTTAGTTCTGTGGCTGGAATTTGGTCCCCAGCAATTGAAACTGAACTGCTGTCTGCTCAATATAGTTTTTCTAGTAACTGATGCATTTAGGTCAACAAACTGACAGGCATTGCTCATTTTACTGCTTGGCAAATATTGAACTAAAGTCTTCAGCACTGTAACACTGTTGACAATTGCAGGATAATGGCATTGTCCTCTTTTGTTACCATGAAGTGCATCTTCGAGTCCGATTCTAGCGTAACACACTCTGTAAACAACAAGAGATGTTGTGATCTGGAGTCCCGAGTGTTTGCTTTGACAATATAAACTTACTGCCTGCTCTCTGAAAACAAACATCCTGTCTCTGCCATGGTTACTTCAAACTGATATTGAAACAAGCCACACTCTTCCTAAAAACACTGGAGGGCAATGGCATAGCTGCTGCTAAAGGAGCTCTTTTCTCTTTTTGAAAGCTATCTCTACCACCCTCCTTTATTATGCTGTAGGTCTATGCTGAGGAGTCCAGATTAGGCTTCAAGAGGCTGAAAGTGAAGAATAATACTTGGAAGAAAAAAAAATCACTGTGGATTACTGCGGTTAATGCTAGTCCTTCTGGAGAGGAAATGCTATGTTGCAAGCCTATCGGTTCTTTCTTTTCTATGACAGCATGTAAGAAGAGACAAAAATGATTATGAGCTAAAACAGAACTGACAGTTCTAGTGCACACATCCTGTTACCTGAACAGAGCACTGCTCCTGGTCTCTTCCTCATCCTCTCCAAAATTAAACATCCCCATGACTTATGTGAGGTCCAGGGTCATTTCAGTCCCAGCCTCCATAGTTTCAATTCATAGTCTCTCCCTTCTGTTTCCCTAGCATTTCTGGCTTGCTCGTTTGCTAATGTGAGTCATTACACTGGATCACACTGGAGTAATTCAGCCTCGTGCGATTTAGCAGGGACATGCCTCAGAAGAATGGTGTCATTAACAAAGATTTTTTTTCCATGCTACCTTTGGTCTTTGTTCACTTTGTCATTTATTTCATATTTAGGTCAAGGGTGAAGATGCAAGCAGATCTGCCTTTCCTTTGCTTTCTTATCTCTGCTTTCTTCTATGGTTCATCTTGCATGTGAACTGCAAGGAACCTTTATTTAGGCCAGTTTGCAGTTAAAATGTTAGAGAACCTAAATCACAGTGAATCTGTTTGAAAAGTATCTAACTACGCATTTGCATTTACAATATTACATGTAAAATGTTAACCCAAATGCTGTTAGGAGGTGAATCTGCAAGAAAGAGCTTTTACAGACAGTTGTACCCTGCTTCTCTAGACTGGTGCCCACCAGTTGCAGGATTGATCCTCTCCACAGGTATAGTCAGAAATTAATCCACAGCTTTTTATACACAGTGGATTAATTTCTGTGAACACACAAACAGGTATAGCATGTGCTGTTTATTGCCTTTTCAGATTGAGCTAATGGTGTTTCCTTTTCCTTTGTGTCTCAGAGAAGAAAACAAAACAAAACAGCTTTGCCTTTGGGGTTAATACAGTCACATGCTAAAAAGAAGTCTAAGTTCAAAGAAAAAGGAAGAGGTCAGCACGGATTTCACCATCAGGTGCTGAAATGGGACAAATCCTATGATACACTGTTCACACTTTGCCATGTGGCAGACATGTATTGGGTAATTCAGAGCTGCGGGGAGTGGTAGATGGGGTTGTAATTGTGCTCCCAGCAAAGAGGAGGAGGCGAAGCTCTATGCTTCCGGAAAATACCACCATAATTCTTCCTATATTAGTTCAGAGGGACTCATTGATCATGAGGCTGGAAGCCTTTGTGGCTGATGTCAAGTGACTGCTTTTGGGGATGATTCACCTATTGTCTATAAGGTTCCTTTTACTAAAAAGCAGCTGCTGAAGCCTCTATTTCCCCTAAACAAAACTGTCTTGAGCTTCCAGGGGAGAACAAGGCCTTCACTGTGCTGGTCTTCCAGGAGGAAGAAGTCAGACCTGTTTCTTACTTTTGCCACAGCAAGTGCTTTTCATTTTGTTTTGTTATTTCCTTAACGATAGCTGTGAAACAGACAAAGAAAATTAGCAGCCACCAGCCCTTAGAGAAAGAAGAGCCTGTCTGTCCTGTAAAGCTGCAGTATTTTTGCATCCACTTGCAAATGTGGATGGCAGAAGTGGCTTTTGTTCTGGCTGAGCTGCTTGAAGTTGTGTACAGAAGCAGCTGATTTCCTGGCCACTACCCTGTTCAGGTGTTTGCTTTTTTTTGCATGTTCAAAGCTGATGCTATCCCTTTTTATACAAAAACCTTAGGTCATCTGATGTTTTGCTTTCAGATAACATACATACCTATGCAGTCTGCTAGGAATGAGGCTTGCAAGTAGCTTATGTATCATGGCTTCCCTTCTGAAGGAAGCAGTTCCCAGAAAGGCTTAGCCAAACCTTGTGGACTATTCGGGTGAAGGAAGCAGAGGGTGAAAGGACAGCTTGGTGCGTCAGTAGAAGACAGTAGTGAGTTCCTGTGGGCTATGGAGTAACTGCCTCCTAATGAACAAGTTGGACTGATGTGAGGCAGCATCTTCTAGCTTCCCTGCTAGCAGGAGCTCATCAGGCCAAACATAGCTGGCAGCACCCCTGCACCTTGTTGAGGCTTTGGAGTAGGACTTTTTGCATGGTAACAAACTACTATTCTTATACAGATGGAATGCTGGCTGTTGTAAAAACAGTCAAGAGCATTGTATATTGCCATTTGAAATACTAGTCTATTTAAAAGGTTTGTTGTGTGGCCTCTGGGCACTGCATAAATGTATACGACAACCTGTGACTACCTGTATTGACTAGCATCAGTTCATTGTATCTGGTCCTGCAGAAACTGTTGCCTTCAAATGTATTCTTCAAAGTAATCAAAAACTGAATCTTAACCCAAAAAAAGCCAATTTTTTGGTAAGAAAATACTTGAGAACTAGACTCTTCTCCTCATAAATCTGAAGTCCAGGTAATAAGTAAAGAAGCTCTAGAGATTTGGCATTTTCACTCTATACTCAGCAGCAGCAATGAAGTCATCTGAGGTCAGTCAACTAGCATAAGGAATTTTATTATGTTGGTAATGATTTTTCAGCCACTGATAATCAGGAGATACATGGAGATATAATGGAAAAGAATCAAGTAGTCTTTAAACAGCTTCCATCAGTTCTACCTCAGAGAAAATGGCATTAAGCCATATTCAGAGCATTCAGCTTGGAACTGTTGGCTGCACCACTCTTTACCTGCACAGTTGATTTTTAGGATGACAAGTAGCTAGAAATAAAACCTTTTCTCTATTAAAGATGTTCATTCGTGTACCTCCAAATATATGGCAGGAGGGTTTTTCCAGAATTTGCCAGGTTCCTTGGACCTGATAATTTTACAATAAGTGCTAATGTGAAAATTGCCTTCTGCTTTACAGAAGCAACCACTGAACAAAAGGTTCAGTGTGACCTGAACTAAGTATTTCCTGGAGTTTACCAACACCTGATCTATCGGAAACACTGCTCAAGCGCAGCAAAGTAAAACCACAACTGCTTTCCAGCAGCCGAGGAGAAACAGGTTTGTGTGGAGCAGAGGAGCTGCTCTGGGCAGACAGATCTGCAGAGAGAATAGGCGTAGTATGCCACACTGCACACTTACAGAGGGCTATTTTGGACCTCAACAAAGCCCTGGAAGAAACTGTTGTGTTTTAATTGTGCAAACCCATGTGGCTGAGGAGAAATACAAGGGTGGCTTTTTTGCTCATTGGAATTCTAAAACCAATGCTTTGGTATGGGCTTTTTCTCTGGAAATGCCTCACTGTTGAAGTATGCTGTGTTTGAAATCCCCTTTCTCTGAGACCTTCTGGAAATAGCTTTCCTGTATGTAAGGCTTAATTTAGAGTCAAGAGACAAAAGGATCCCCTTGGAGTTGCATGATGTTAGATAATAGAGGACTAAGGGGATGTGCAAAATCTAAGTCAAAAGCCTTTTGGCAGAACTATAGTGTAAATTCCCAAGTGTTTGTAAAATTCCTCTTCTTTTCAGTAGCTTTGCCAGTATTCGGGTTTTCAGGTCCCTCAGAATGTCATTTCTGTCAGGTATGTTTCGCTTGGTTATCAGTGTGACAGTGCTGTGAAGTTTGCTTGCAGTTACTCTAATGAAGAACAAGGGCAGAATTAACTTGGAAGATTGTGCCAGTCAAACACCCAAGTGCAAAACTGAGGGGTTTAGCTGTCAATAAAGAGAAAAAGGTTGGCCAGCTAGCTGTATGACTTTGCAAGCAAACATTTTCAAGATAACACACATTGGTATCATATATAATAAGCTGAAAACAGACCTATATCTTATCCCAAGATACACCTGAGGTGAAGTGTTCGCTTGGCCAACAGGAGAGAGATTCTGCGGTATAATGCATACGAATTATCATCTTGGGGGTTTTATTAACATTAATTTTGGATTTTCAAGATTGATATTGCTTGGGTGAGGGTGCTGTGAGTTAAGTGAAGTTTTTCCAGCTCTTTGTTTCCACTGATGCTGGAAATCAAAGGAGTTCAGTGATTATTGTGAAGTTTTTGAGCCAGTCTCAGATTATGTGCTTTATCTTGTTTGATTGTGTTTTCAAGGTCAATTTCCAGTGCAAAATGAACTCTTCATAAAGAAAAGTATTTACATGTTAGACTTCATTATTTTCTTGGGAAATTTAGAGACTTCAGGGAACAAACAAAAATCTAGTAACTGCTCGTAAGCCATTTGAAAGTGCTTCTATCCCTACTGCTTTATATTTCTAGGTGGTAAATCATCTGCACCAAACTTCTAACTTCTGGGTGCCCTAAAAGGGACCTGCAATAAAGAAACATTGAGGGCTGCTTTAACAGTTCTCTGTGGTGGATCCTGTCACCAGGTAAGTTTGTTAAGCTTACTACTGTGACTGACAAACATTACCACCCTACATTGACTAAGTTTATGCTGTAGCACTGAGATCTCATATTGCCTTGTATCTGATGAATCAGGAGCTGTCTTGAACTGGATGTTTTCCCTCAAAGTATTAATTATGATTAAATGTTGAACTTGGAGTCTGGCAATTCTGTTCCCTCCTTGCCTATTGAATCTGGCTTTCTAAGGACACTGTCTCAGCTTCAGCCAGAACACTTCATGCTCTTGCTTTTCAGTGATAGATTATTCTGTGCCCACTTTGCTGATGGAAACTAAGAGTGGCTGAGTGCAGGTCAGCCATACTGGCTGCTGCCCTTTCACTACCTGACCCCAGGCCCAAGATCCTGGTCTGGAACTGGATCCTGATTTTACATCTGTTGTGACCATATCCTGCTGGTATCCTGCTAGTCACCATCCCTTTTGGGATAGACCTTGTGGTAGGCATTCCCAAAGGCTGGTGAGTTCTTTGTGCAGTCAAGAAATCCTTGCTTAGAGCTAATAATTACCCAGTCCCACCCTGGTCACCTGAGGGTGACTATCAGGCGTGCCCCTTTCATCTCTGACTTTTTCAACCTAGCTTGACAGGGTCTGGCAGAACTTTAGATCATTTTACTTTTCATTTGGAATTAGCACACATGAAGTAAGAAAGTTTATGCCTGGAAACAGTTGGTCAAGGTCTGAAAGTAGAAAATCTCAAATCCAGGCATGGAGAGCTTTTAAAAGAGGAGGAATTTCATGGAAATAAAAACAGTCTAGTCCATTAAGTTCCTCTCACGGACTTTTATGAGGACAATTATTAATACTGTTGAAAATTATACACATGAAATGTGTGTTAATGGGAGCTGTGCTGGCTGCTGCCAGAAAAACCGCAACCTTTACAGCTCATTTGGAGACAGCAATATTCAACAAAGTAGCCTACGGGGTGCAAAGGTTTGCACAGTGCAGGCTTAGACTAACTTAACATATGCCCTCTGCAGCCCTGGTATTGTCCAAAACGTAATGCCCGTAATAAAAGAGAGAAAAATTGGACCCCAAGTGGCAAGAATTGTAAGCCCTTGGAATTCTCCTAATCAGAGATATTCAGCTATTTTTAGTTTATAATGTTTAGTCAAATGACAACAATGATTTTTCTCTTTTTTTTCAACTCAGCTGCACGGTATGTTGGAGGGGGTCTTGATGGCCTGTGACCTTGCCTTTATCTGTCAGTCTGTCACCACTGGTCTTCAAAGTGCAGCTTAAAGGATCTGAGGCTTCTGTGTGGCCTTGATGTGATCTGCTTTCCTGGTAAAGTTTTTCATTAACGAGTACTTGTTTAAGCTGGCTGGAGTTTGCTTTGCTAGCTCTGTGAGATGCTGCTGGCTCTGGAGCTCTCCTAACCCCTGCAAACAGGTTTTATTAAACCTGCATGGCCTGTATTTGCAAGCTTTGTTTGCAGGATGGATGCTGCTTCTGCATGGTGGATGCTTCTTGCCCCATTGAACAGGCTCACTCTTTTCTCCTCCTGCCTTCAAAATCTCCATCAAAGGTTCTCAAAAGAGGGAATGTTTTTTGAAGTACAGTTGGTTAGATACAGTGACTGAGCAACAAGCTCATCCACCTTCACAGTGCTTACCTGCCTGCTAATGGTACTACCCTTCCCTCCAGCCTGGATTCCTGTCACTGCTGTGTCAGCTGTAGATTTTTTTTTCTCTGAATCTTAAGAGAGTGGACATACCTAACAAAAAAGCAGTCATGCTGTATCATACCCCTGGTCCTGGTAGCGTTAATATCCTGTCTCCAACATTTGCTAGCAGCACATGCCTAGGGTAGACTGAAAAACAGGACAAGTTTGCATGATACTCTATGGTCTGCCAGCAGCTCATGGTTTGGGAGTTTTTTGAGCCAGAGCTGTAGCCTCTGTATTCAATATGGAGCCCTCTTCTACATTCAGAGGCCTTTTTCCAGCAGAATTTTAAGCTTGCTCCTGTCCTTTGTATTTAACAAAGGACAAAAGTCTATTCTGTGGACATGTCGTTCACTTAAATGATCCCTACATTTGAGAGGCTTTTTGTGGACACCTGGAAGCAATTTTAAGTGATGCTAAAAGATTTGTCTCAGCCACCAAAGGAAAGCTACCTGTTTATACATCCATGTCTAGAGCAAAGGAGTTATGTGCTCCCGTGCAAAATGACTGGAAGGGCTCAGTGTGAAAAAAGCCTGTCATAGCTATGGCTGGGTGTGGAAGACATTGACCCTTCTCTGACATGGCAAGTAGTACTGGCTAGTTCCTCTCAGAAAATCACCACACTATTCCTACAGTATGTTCTTCCAAAGAGGCTTTCTCACTTTGACTTTGCTGCAGCACAAAGATAGACACTCAGTCCTGTGTATTTTGGCCATCAATAAACATGTAGGACAGCAAGGACTGATAGACTGGTGTCTCTGCTCAGCCAGTTCCCCAGGAAACAGGTTTCAGCTTCTTTGCTTACACTGCGTTTGGTCTCAGCCAGTTGGGAATCCCACCGAACACGTCTGGAGAAGTCCGGACTGGTTACTGGGCATCGATGTGGGAAGATGCAATCTCTACCTGTGAAGGAGTATGCTGAGGCCCCTCTTATTGCAGACTTGACCATTGGCACGCAGCAGCTCTTTTCCCCCAGTTCCAACAGAAGGGTCTGACAACCACTAACTCTAAATCCAGGAGATGGGAATAAGTACACCTCCAAAATGTTTTGTTTGCTCTAGTGCAGTTTACATAAGGGGCAGGCCAGAGCAGTTACCAGCATGCAACAAGATGCCTGCTATGTTCTTTGGAGTGTGTTCCTTTACTGCGTGTCAATGCAAACTTAGAGCCATTTTTCAGACTTTGCCAATGGCTATAATTGAAAAGGCATGAATTGCCCTCAAGAGATTCCCCACTGTTCTGCATTATTATCTGCTGTATGGCAGCTCTATACGCCATGTATAATTTTTTTTTTTTTCAAATAACCAGTTAATTACTAAATAAAACAACCCAGCTTTCAAGCTGATTAGCCTAGATTAATGACCAGCAGCATGTTTCACTCTCCTCAACAATTTATCATGGAAAAGAACTATGTCTTTAATGATTTAGGTACCTGGCCTATTGAAGCTTGCTCCAATCCGTACAGCCTCCAATTTGATTTAATTGCTCTTCTTAGTTTGTGACCTGGAAAAAAACAAGTGACAGCTCCCATTAGTGAAGCCCAGCTTGCAACTCGCTTGCAGTGTTACAAAGGCTCACTGGGTGTCTTTCTCTACTGACTTCATTAAGAAGATATATAGAGGTCAAGTGTCACTTTGGCACAGAACAAGTACCATGCCGTTTATCAGCTGAAACAGGTTGAATCAACCTATGTATTTTATTTAAGTTTATATTCATTCTCATTTCTTCTTAAAAGTTTCTAGGAGATGGTTTTAGGAGCTTCTTGTTTTGTTTAAGCTAAGTTTAGATTTACAGACTGGTCTTAAAGGCATTAAATGCAGTTAGTTTATTGTTACTCTGGCATGAAAACTTTGGCATTGCACTCCTCTACAGTTATTCAATAAAAGATCTTTTGTTATAAGGGTTTATTCAGGGCCCTTGAGTTTGCTTCCTAATTAATATTAGACTTCCTTGCAGTTGTGCTCCAGAGTACAAATGCTCACTTCCCAAGGATGTTGCTGTAAAGGGACATTGAATGTGTCTCTAAGTGCATCTTGAATTACTGACCTATTGTTGGGCAAATCCCTGAAGTCTTCACTTAGCCAAAACTCCCACTTAAGACAATGGGCCTATGGGAGTTGTCTCATCATTAGCTGAGCTCCAGCAGTTGTCTGGCACTCAGTGAACTAATTCATGGTCACTGCCCCTGAGAGTTTACCATCTACATTAGAGACAAAGACTAAACAAGACTGAGAAGATAATGAGGCAGCATGAGCTGGAGCTGTGCTCCTGGACCTGGCATTGCATTTTGTTCTTGAGGTGTTTGCGAAGGGGCAGGGGGACTACTGCTAACAGCACTGGTCACTGTAATGCTGTAAAAGGCAGATTTTTGCATGAGCTGTTGCTAATGGGCTCTTTCATTGTGCTTTTCAGCAGAGAAGCCAAAACAGATTAAGTCCCTGCTATGTCCTCTCCTTCAAGGGATATTTGTGGCCCTCCTGGGCTAGGAGCTGTTGCCTGCCAAAGGAAGTTGCTTTGCACCGTCTTGTTTTCTATCTGGGGGGAAAGTACTGTCAGGCCAACACTCTCTAAGGTTTTTAAATCCCTGAGGTTAAATTGCCTGGTGGCAAGGCCAGAACAAGCCCATCACAGACACTTGGATAACTGCTTGTATGGTACTAAACAGTCTCTAGCAGCAGGTCCCTGATATTAGCTGCGCAAGTCACCAGACAGGTTACCTGAAAGCTCTCTTGTGAGGAACAGACATAGCCAACATGTCAGTAACTCTGGGTCAAGTGGCAGGAGCACATCCTGCCCATATCAAGCCTTACTCCGTGGTGCTGATCACCCATAGGGGCAAGGAGGAGAAGCCTGGAGGACTAAGGGGTACTGATGGGCTGGAAAGGAGGAGAAGGATTTGGAGAGCCGCAGAGTACTGGGGTGGCACGGGGAAGGTGCTGGGGAGCAGGGTCACAAGGCAGCCATGTAGCCCAACTCCCTTTTTTTTTCTGCAAAAAAACCCATAGAATGCCTAGGAGGGGGTGGCTGAGGCTGCCTGACATACACGCAAAGAAAGCTCAGAAAAATCCATAACTTTTGTTTCTTCCTTGCCACAGCAACTGTTATTGGTAATCGTTTTTGCAAGAAAGCAGGATCTTGGGGATAGCTGGATGGGATTAATTGGGACCAGTGTGAGCGCCATTATCAGTGTCTTAGGACTTTTGTCAGGTGTGTCATAAAAATTCCTGCCAAGCCTACTAGAAATCTCTAAAGGTCCACAACCCCTTTGATCTGCCCTCTGTATAAGCCTCGTTACTGCTACGTTCCCTCCATGCTGTCCTACATGAACACTGAGCTCTCATCACTGCTGGAGAGGGGACTCTTACCCCTACAGAAGGATCCCTTGCAAAGAAACACAGAATTATTTCATTTCATGTAGTCTTTACCACTACTCTCAGGGAAAAAAATATGGTACTTAGGTACAAAGACGAGCAAGGGGAAATCAGGGCCTGTGTAGCAGAGTAAGTCCCTGTAGTCAGCCTTGGAGCTGCTTTTGTGCCATGGATAGGTACATGAATGTACCTCCCTACCCTGTGGCTGAATGACCCTAAGTATAGAATTTAACTTAATTGAGCAGTTGAGGGTTGCTGGTTTATTTGCCAGCCATGTATGTGAAATATCTGCAAAAGGTGATTAAGTTTTCAAGTTTTTCACTAATCTTTATATTCCTGCAGGTAGAAACCAATATGAACCTATGGTGTTCATAGACCCAGTTCAGTAAAGCATAGTTCTGTTCCCACAGTCCTTTCCTTCAGAGTACTGGTGCAGTCCTCATTCCAGAGTAGTGGTAGGAGTATTCTCAAGCAGTCCTTTTTCCCCAGGGCTATGCAGCAGGACAGGAGACTTGGATCAGTGCTGCTGTTGGCAGGTGTAAAGCACAACTGCCTGTGGCTGTGTCCAATGTGAGTCTGTCTGAATCACCTTGCTATGGTCACGAAGATTCATCCCTCCAATTCCTCCTGCTGCTATGAGCTATTTGATTAGGGTATGAACCCACCTGTGAGTGAATGTGGTCAGGTGTAAAGCCCTTGCCTAATCACCCAGTCATGCACCTTGGTTCCTATGGTACACTTCGAACATGTGCCTCTGATCTGCGTTTCAGGAGGTAAGAGCTGCTTCTCATGCGTGCAAGACAGTATCTTACGTATGCCTTTTGAGTTTCCCCAAAGCGGCCTAAAATCTCCTAATCCTCCCTTTCTACCTCTTATTTCCTGCTCATCACACTAATGGGTCCTGATGCCCAATGATGGCTCATTTTTGTCTCAGGAAAAGGTAGGTATTTGCTTTTATAGTGAACATAGCTGCTGCCAGCTGATAGGGGAGATGTGTGACAGCCAGCTTTGGTCCCAGCTGTTGTTGTCTGCGCCATTTGGGTTAGGATTGACATGAGAGATACTTGAGGGCAGCAAGTCAGCCAGAGTCACCTTTGTTGCCTGCAAACAGCTCCTGGTGCTGAGCAGTGCAGACCTCTCGAGGCAGAAAGATGAGAAGGGGATGTCTCTCCCATTTCAGACCCTCTCCTGTTACTAATGGGGACAGGTCCCAGCAATGGGAATAAGGCATGAGGTACTGATTCATTGAGCTTTTTCTTGTAATGCTGTAGATCTTCATTAATGTTCCCAGTTGGGCTTTCTGCTGTTCCCAGTGGGGCCACTTAATGACATAAAGAGCTTAATAAGGAGAAGCTGTGGTCACAGCTGAGGGGAAGGGTCTGACTTATTGCTGCCAAGGGTTGTGCTGTTTATCACACACAGCATCAGCCTCTAAATATTTCTTACCATTGGGACTAAGAGAATCACTTTGCAAAGAAGGTTATTCAGTAAATCTGGCTCGGCAGAAACAGACATCGAGAAGGGAGCGTGTCTTAGGATCGTCCTGGTCTCTAAAAACTTTCAGCAGGTATTTGGAGGGGGCTGTTTGATGTTACAAATTGTGATTGCACATTGGCAATGGATATGAGGTCTTATGAGCCATGCAGTGAGGTTTTCTACTGGACTGGTTTTCTACCTGTTCCATTCTCTCTCCTGTGGGGATCCCAGAGCTCCAAGCACAGAGCTGGGCACAGTGCTGTGGAGCTGAGGGAGCCCAGAGTCCTGGGAAGGGTGGATGAGCAAGCAGAGGGAGGACTTAAACAGATTTGCTAAGCACTGACCTTTCCAGTAATATTTAAGCTGAACAAGTTTACTTTCCAGCTGGAGCTTTGACAGGCAGATTATCCCCAGGTAAATTATGATAGCTCCGGATCTGAAAGTCTTCTCTTCAGTGGGAGAAAGTCATTGTGTGAAGCCACAGCTCAGATATGTACTTCAGGGTCTTTCCTCTAGGTATCCACCCCAACACCCTTCTAGCAGAGCTTGTTGAGCCTTTCCCATTACTCAGGATACCTTCACTAGGATATTGGTGTGCAGGTGGTCAAATCAGCAGCCAGGGTAGCAGTGAGGTGCTGAGCACTCTGGCACATTAAGCATGGCTACAAGAACAGTTTTCATCTTCGTGTGAACTGATGCTCAGCATTTAGTGCGGAGCAGGTGTTAATGGAAGGTCATCTAAGGCTTCTCTGTAGCATAATTATGGAGTTATTTCAAGCTTTCTCATTTGGTTTTAATGCAGATCAATGTCATAAATTATCAAGAATCAGGAAGTGAAAGTGTCTGTGAGGCTGCTGGACTGCCTGCCTTCCAGAACTGCTTCTTGCATACTAAATTTAGAAATTCATCACCTGATACTCAAAATTCCAAGTGTTTGGAATGCTTTCCAACACTGAAAGTAGAGGATAAAGGTTGGATCGTGACTCTAGCATCAAAAGAATACAGGTGGAGTTGCTGCTGACTTTGCAATGTATAAACTCTGTTTGCAAACTGCATGTGCTGATTTCCGGAATAACAGTGTTTCTCATGTGTGTTCCAATTAGTCACCCAGTCACTGCTCTCAGGCTCACATCTCTGTGCACAAACTGGGGCATTGTATTCATCTGGTTTGGGGCATACTTAAACTCTCATTCATTTTTACCCTGTGTACAGTACATCTGCCTCCTTGATTAAAAGAATGAAAGGACTTTAGCTAAATTTGCTTTAATAACCTCTTCAGTATCAAGCTCTCATTTCAGTAAGTCCGATTTCCCTCTTCCAGTTCATGCTCTCTAACAGCTTTCTTTGATCTTCTTGCCTTTCTTTACCCCAAAATTTAAAGGCTCTTTATTTAATTTCAATTATTATTTTTTTTTTTGAGGGGAAAGACATGATTATTGATTCAATGAAAACTATGCTTTTCATCCTGTTTTTCAGGTGTGGCATCCAGACAACTTTTGTGCTTTGGGATTTGCTGCGAGTCTCATAGCAGACCAGAAAAGCTCTCTGCAGGAGAGGTCCCTGCAGGAGCAGGCTGGTGATTTACTTTGTTGGCAGGCATGCGTGTTACAGCACTGCGCTCCATAGCTCTGCTACATCTCTTCCACACCAGGCATCCTCCCATCACCCTCCTTTCACTCAGGTTGCTGCTGTCTTGTTTCTTGAGCATTTTTATCACAAGGAACAAAAGTAAATCAAAGGGGAATTGTTTTTTAAATCAGGACTAACCCCTAGACTTGATGAGGCTCCTAAAACAGGGATTCCCTTTGCAGAGGCAACCATAATTTTTCTGGGGTGGTGTTTCTATAGAGATGGTGTTCGATCTCTCTCTGTTAATATTGCCCCTTTGGAAGGGTCCTGAATAGGCGCTGAGGTAGGTAAATTTATGCGGTGACACCAAGCGGGTGATTTTATTCTGACAAATTCCTGCAACATTTGTTTCCAGGCTTGTCTGAGGGCCGGGACGCAGTGTTGGGCTTTTTGTCCCACGTGCTGCCCTCGCAGGGACGGAGTTAATGGAAGCCTTGTTCGGAGCTGCTGGGGTAGAAATTTTTTTGCTGAGGGAGACAAAAGGCGAATGGGCCACCTCAGAGGTTGCTTTGGGAAGGCCGTCTCTTGTGGGCTCTCAAAGGAAATGGGAGATAACACTCAGCCCAGAAGGCACATACAGCGTTTTCAAGCACCCTTTGCTCTGCCCCTCTGCCTTGGGCTTGCACATCTGCCTCTTGCAGCATCTTTTCCAGGGTGACAGGGACGGGGTTTCTCCAGAAGGCATTAATTATAGTTGTTTATTTCACAGCCTGGCAGCAGAGTAATTGCCAGCATTGTGAGGCATGGTCCAATGATGCTGTCTGAGAGGGATGGCTGTGATGGAGCTAGCAGCAGAAAGTAGCAACAGGAAAGGGCACAACATGCTTGTACCTGACTGTGGGGCTGTGCAAGCTTATCCCAGCACAGCAGGACCGTCTGCTCAGTTGTGATTGTACCAGCAATTACAACCAGAAGTTGAGCAGGAACTGAAAAGACAGCATCAAGACTGCATATCAGCAGCTCTCTGAGATTTTGTTTGAGGCTCTGGATATTTATATGTTTTCTGGGTACTCTCAGGAGGGCTGCAGCTCCTGGAGTAGCTTGGTTAAGATAGACCATCTGCTGCATTTGTGGAAACATATTTATTCATGGGGTCCAAGAAATGTGGTCCAAGAAACCAAACACCATGAAGGTGCCCACTGAAGGTACCATGGGATGACATCACACAGGAGCAGGATCCTCACTAAGCTCCTTCTAACCACAACATGCTCAAGGCCCAGCTTCTGCATCTGATCACCCTTGGGTCTGTGAGCACAGGAACAGCAAAGGTCTATTAGGGCAGTAGAAAAATCCTCGAGGGCAGAGCCAGGTTGTTCTGATGCAGAAGACCTCCAAGACAAGACTGAGTAAATCATTTAAACGTGAAGTCGGGTTGGTAGTGCTCCATATCTGGTGCTCTGCTTTCTGGAGACAGCAGTATTTCAGCAAAACGGAAATGATTTTAGCATAAATTTATCAAAGAGCACAGGATCTTTAGAACTGAGCAATGCTGTATCACTAAAAATTTGGCCTTTCAATTCTGCAGATTTATAAGAGAGGAAATGATTTCTAATGAATTAATTATTAGATTTAATTTGCTTCTCCTCTGTAAGTGTCCTAGGTTTTTTAGATGTACTTTGTAAGTTTTGGGGGCTATTTGCTAGCCTGCCTGGGAGGGACCGTTTTGTGGTGAGTGGAATATGGAACAACTTTTTTTTATTTAGCAATAATCAGCCATATCATTGTTCTGACTGGAACTGAGTGTTTCTTGCAGTACAAATAACCAGATCAATCCAATTGGATGTTGGCATTTTTAATGCAACATATTTGGGTATTACATCAGTTGTGGTATTGATGCAGAGATTATTAATCAAAGGCAGCCCATGGGCCTTGATCAATGGAAGACTCTAGGCTGCTGGGCTTTCTCTTTCTTTTTCTTTTCCTCCACCCTTTCCCTCTTTTCTCCCTCTTCTGCTTTTTCCTCCTCTCCCTTTCCTCTGCTTTTCTTCCATGCAAAGCTGCCATTCCAATGCTGCTTTTTTATAGAGAGAAGTACCGGTTCTTCAGAGTTCAGCATTTAACTAGTTGTAATCTTACAGGAAATCAGGGTTAGCTCCATAGGACAGTTAGGATGTTCAGACATTTGCTACAGTGTATGAAATGCTTTGAGGCATGTCAGGAAGAAAAATGCTATAGAGGTATGAAACATAGCTACCATTAGGAATGATGTTGTGTGGGACAAGCAAGACCCTATTGTTGATAAAAATGTAATAGAAGCAAACTGGAAGACATAAAAGGAAAAACTGCAAAACGGACAAAAGATGCCTCTACTTATGTTTTGCAGTGCCTGCTGACACAGAGTGGGGAACAAAGCCATCTCAAGTGTCAGCTAATCTCTTTCTTGGACTATGGGTTTTGTCAGCTGGACAGCGGTTTGGCAAAGACTGGCGTCTGCGATGTGGCATGTATTCACATGAGTTGTACCACTGACCTCAGCAAGGCTTCTCACAAGCAGAGACTTTTGCAGAATGGAGACCCTAATCCAAGGAATTTTGTTGGGGTTACTAAGGACTTTCCCTGAGTTCCATGTTACGTGCCTACCTCAGTGGGCAAGCAGGGTTTCTCTTACCTTGATACCTGCTGAGAATTGAGAGGAATGTTGGTTTACTTGCTCCTTTTGTTTTAATGAAAGGGTTCGTTTTCTCTAAATATACACACATAACTCCTGCTTGGTCTCCTGGGACAGGGAAACCTTGTTTCTGCTTGCACAATGTATGATTCCTTTGTAATGCAAACCTAGCAGAAGCAGAGTTACAGCACCAAATCCAGATTATTTACAACCATACAGCTAAGCAAGAAACTGCTCTCAGTAGCACTTAGCAATATTTCTATCCCCTGTAAATAATCCCCAAAGCCACACAGCACTCTTCTGAAGTAAGTCTGACTGGATGACTCAGGGGTACTGTGCTTTAGGGATGACACCATTCTACAGCCTGGAAGATGCTTTTTTTTATTAAAAAAAAAAAAAAAGAAAAAAATCCTTCTAATATAATACTGCCATTTAAGAGAAATCAGAACTGAAGAGCAGCTGTCACACTTTAATTTCCTGACTAATGAATGACCATGGATCCATTCTTTAATGATTCTTGACCCTAGAAACAAAATGTATTAGCACTCTCAGATTTTGCACAGTAGTGCTAAATGGGGCATATAATGTACTAATTTAGTGCCTTTTTAGCATAACCACAACCTACATGCACAGCTACATTTCCTTGGCAAGCAGCTTTCACAGGACCTGCAAAGAACTTACGTAGGACATTTCACCCTATTATTCATTTCACTGATGCCTGGGAATCAATACATGTGATTTTTTAGCCTGTCCTGTCCTTCTACAAAAAAGCCTAAAATCATCCATTGATATTCATGGGGTGATTAAAATGCCAAGAATTCTGTGCTTTTCTGCAATGGGGAGATATCTGGCTTTACTCTGTGTTTAACCTGTGAATCTAAAAGCCCACAAAAACCATTGAGTTTGGGTGTAAATCCTGTTTTCCAGGAGAAGTACAGAACAAACTGCACTGACGAAAGGCTGCATTTAGCATATTACTTTGAAAGAAACACAAAACTGATAGTTCTGGTAAAATGAAATTTTATTTTGAAAAATAAAATTTTCAGGATTATCATTCTAAAAATAGATGTTTATTGATAGCTTGGCTTGACTGTCCCTCACAAGGAAAGCAGTCTGAGAGGCGAAAGCACTCTGCTTGGTAAATACTGGCCTCCTGGTTTTGTCTTTCACTTGGTCCCTCAGGCTTTTGGGATGCAGAAAAGCACAGCACACAGTTATCTTGTAGCAGCTGTAAAGCCAAGAACATTCCACTTCAGCATCCTTTGAAGTACCTGTGGAATGCCATGTTCAAAAACTTATTCCAAATTTTTGTGATATTTTTATTTTTTATTCTAATTTTAATCTCTACATATGGAATCATGGAATAGTTGAAATTGGAGGTATTTCTGGGGATTGCCCATTCCAACACTCTGATCAAAGCAGGCCCAGCTAGGGCACGGGGTCCAGTACTGTGTCCAGCTGGGTTTTTAATACCTCCAAGGATGGAGACTCCACAACCTCTCTGGGCAACATCTCCGGGCAACCTCTCCCAGTGTCTGACCACCCCCACAGTAAAACATATTTTATTACGTTTAAGTGGAACCTATGTTTCAGTTTGTGCAATTGCCTCTTGTCCTTTCACTGGGCATCATTAAGAAGAGCCTGGCTCCATCATCTTTACACCCTCACAGCAGATATCTATACCCATCGATCCCCCTGAGTCTTGTCTGTTCCAGGCTGAGCAGTCCCAACTCCCTCAGACCCTGAACATTCAAATGAATCATAGAGAGCAAGTTTGGGTCATTCTTTGCGTTGTTCTAGCTAGGGTTTTGCCTTCCTCTGTCATCTTCCCTCTGTAAATTATTGCAATGGATGAGCCCTTTGTAGGTGACATTTCCAAGGCATTTTTGGAGAACATGGACCAAAAAGGAGCCACAAACATCTTGAAGATGTTATTGTAACTCTACAACAGGATCCTTGTAGAGTTTACCTGGTCCTGCCTGATTTACACAGGGGTAAATCCCTGTGGCTTGGGGGTGCCACAGGGATTTTGTTACAAGATCAGGACCCCCATTTCCACAATGCAATTAAGCTGCTTGTTATTTATTATATTAGCTTTTACTTGATCTAAATCACATTGGGCCCACTGCAAGGAGTTCTGCATATCTGTGTGGTCTACAGCTGGAAGAGCACTGCATGTGCTGTGCCCCTACACAGGGTTTGTCATGAAATCGATCCTTCCTCATTATCCATTTGCATAAGTGCAGTTCTGTCTGGCCTGGGAGCTCAGGCAGTCCCTGCCTGCAGCCCCACATGGGATCAATATAGACTCATAGAGGCATCTGGGGGAGACAACACACAAGCAAACATACCTTGCTCTGGAAACAGCCTGTCATTGCAGTTACAGGAGAAGGTGTGAAGCTCCACACCTCTTTCCACTCCTTGAGTGTCTCAGCACTGCTGGAGGTGTTTGGTCAATTAGCATGGCAAATCCCTTTCTAAATGTTTTCATTTCTATGCATAGGTTGTGCTTTAGGGAGAAAAACCTGGAGCCATGCCAGGCTCTTTCCAGAAATTCAGGAAAAGGAAATGGGATTGTTAAATCAAATAGACTGTGCTGATCTAGGAATTCCTAGGGCAGGCTGTACAGGCTCACAGTGTTTGTCTCCACCATGAGCAATGTCCCCCACGCAGA
Organism: Psittacus erithacus; assembly: GCA_009867235.2. Lineage (NCBI taxonomy): Eukaryota > Metazoa > Chordata > Aves > Psittaciformes > Psittacidae > Psittacus > Psittacus erithacus. Next base: position 59,600 of record WYDI02010024.1, read on the forward strand.
AAGGCTCTGCCTGCAGGGAGCACCTTGTAGGACTGGGGTCCAGTCAAGCAGCTGGCATGACAAGTGTAAGGTCTGCTTTTGGTTGTTCTTGGGAGAAGCTGGAGAACAGGCCAGATCACTGTATTACCTTGCATTTCTGCTTCATGACTGAATGCTCAAGCAACTACCATAGAATCACAGAATAGTTAGGGTTGGAAAGGACCTTAAGATCATCTAATTCCAGCCCCCCTGCCATGGGCAGGACACCTCACACTAAACCATGCCACCCAAGGCTCTGTCCAACCTGGCCTTGAACACTGCCAGGGATGGAGCATTCA
>WYDI02010025.1:0-10612 GCA_009867235.2 Psittacus erithacus
GAGAGCAGAGTAGAGGGGCGGGATCACCTCCTTCGACCTGCTGGTCATGCTCCTTTTGATGCAGCCCAGGATACGGTATCTAGCCATCCGAATAAAAACATGTTCCAGCTTAGCGAAGTACAAGTGGTAGGGCTTTACTATGTTTACCAAATGCCTCTTTGTTCAAATAATTCCCACTCCCTTTCCTTCTGTCTGTCTACAAAGTTCTTAACAGCTCCTGTTTCTTTATCATAGCTGAAATTAATACAAACTTCTTGTGGTCAAATAAAAGCTTATGCAGCTGAGCTGCAATGGCAGCCCTTCTCACTATTATATCACACATGAGAATAGGGATAATGTGTCTGAGGCACCTGGGGTGGCTGTAGGGATGCTTATCCAGCTACGAACTTTTCGCCACTGTCAGATTTCTCTGAAACTTCACTGGGTTTAAAAGTTAAGTATGGGGGCAAACAGAGACAGATACGTGCATGCACGTGTGCATGCCTTCTTAGCTTGGCTAGAAAGCATTCTTCAAGGAAGAGGAAACACACCTCAAGGCAGGGCTGTCTGGAGCTGGAGACAGAGCAGAGCAAGGACAAAAACTCCTTCCTGGTGAAGGACCACGGCTGGTCCCATCGTCCCCTGTGGTGGAGGTGCTAAGTGGTATTTCAGTAACTGGCCATCAAGTGTTGTTACTAAAAGCTAATGCAGCATCACCAGTTAGTTACATGCAGCATCTCTGTAGCAAAAGGCAACAGTAGAACCGCAAAGATGGACTTGAAGTTGCTACGGAATTTCATCTTTTTTCCTATGGAATATTTTACAAAGATTAACGTCAACACATGCGCATCCTTGACATTATGCTTGCATTTTTCGTGTCATGCATAGCTTATCTACTTGCCATATCATTTATGTAGAGCTTAATTTTGCACTATGCAGGAACTTTCAGAGATCACCGTGCTCTTTAAGAAGCTTGTTACAGTCACATCACTGCCTTTACACGTGTCAGTTCCAGAAATGAGAACGGATTGAAAAAGCATGCGTCACTTGGCTTGGGGAAACATAAAGCCTTGGGACAATTCTGCAATAAAAACCGTAACAACAGAAAAATACATTCTCAAAGAAACTCCCCATCAGCAAAATCCTAATGAGCAAAACCTAGAAAGACTCGATTTCCTTCCAGTCCCTCCCTCCCCTTGGACATCTACTCAGGTATCCAAACTGCAGGGAAAACCTTCCACCTTCCCCATCTACTTCCTCCTTCACAGACGTGGATATTACAGAGTTAGTCCTTACATATTGCAAAACACTTTCAGAGCATCAGAAGAATGCTCTTTTTCCAAAATTAGTCTGCCCTCGTCCTCACTTTATTTTTTGTAAAATTGTTGTAATTCATTTTGCTGAGTTGAATACAGACTGAACAACATTGTGGCTTCAGAAACCCCATCCAAATATATGTAACAAATAAAAAAATGAATTAAGTGGTTCTGATTTAGCAACTATTACATATAATTGCTATGATAAAGGTTAAAGAAACCCAAACCAACCTCATCCATAAGTTAGGTGTAGCTTTAATAAATGATGAATTCAGTGGAAATATCAATGTCAAGAAAAACTGTATATTTTTTTTTCTGATGCTAAGCTGATGCCTTAACATTTCAGTTAAGCTTTAATTGCAGTGAGAAACAGCTGACCTAGGTAGCAAAAAGAGAAATCTGTTATACAACTTGGTTTTCAGCAGCATCTGTTGTGTTGCTTTTGCCAAAATCATGCCTCTTGTGCTGGATTTCAGATAATGCACCTACAGACACCATATTAAGTATATTTCCATCAGTTGAATATTCTTCAGTAAAAATTCTTCTTGGGAAAAATTCACTATTCTTCATAAACTGTTTTTCCCAATCACCTGGGAGGCTGAAGTGGCTTTCTGGATGTTAAACATTATCAGTCCAATCCCCCGGAACTCTGATGTATTTAAGGGTTTCATCACCATGGCTACAGGCTCCCACCACACAACTCTAAGCTTTATCTCATTGTTATAATTTAACTCACTTTCTTGAGCCCTTTCACCTTTTCTACTGCAAAGGGGCATACAGCAGGATGTACGCCCTGGCCATGGGCTACTCCTCAGATTTCTAGTTCTCTTAAGAGTTTACACCGAAGAAAGGCATAAAGATGTTAAAGGGAAGAATTTTTCTAGCATATTTGGCTTGAAAAGCTTACAGCAATTGTGATCTGAGCTTCTTATCCCTCTCCAGTTCCTACCTGCGTCTAAACATTCAAGGCACTTTAGAAAATCCAGAAAATGCCTACATTTTATCTTTTTATAGATGAACTACTACACGATATGTAAACTGACTACCAGTGACGCTACTGGCAGCAATAAATGAAGAGTGGACATGTATGAGGGATTTTTATATGCATAGCATAAAATGAATGAAAATGTGATGGAAAATACAGGTTTATCTTTATCCAGAGAGAAAGAATTTAATCTTGAGCCAGTTTTATTTTAGTTTAGGTAGTGAGAAGGCATTTCCATTTGTAAAAAACAGAAACTGTTGCCAGGCTTTTCTTTTTTTGAAAAAAGATCATTTTCATAGTTTTCTGCAGTTCAACATTTTAATATATTTTTAAGTAAATTCAGCTTTGCACCCACCCTCAGTGAGAACACATCATTTCATTTCACTCTTTTCATACTTAAATCTGAACTAGCTGAATGGAGTTTATATACACTGTTTCGTGGGCTCAAATCTTATGATGACTTTCACATGAAAGCTAACTAACTACATGTGAGCAACTTGACTGAGCTTCTATTGCAGTCAGTGGAGATCTGAGCCAAACAGGCAAGCATGTCCAGAGTGTTTTATTGGACCAGGTGGATTGTCATGGTTTAGACCCAGCTTGTAACTCAGCACCACGCAGTCGCTTACTCACCCCCCGCCTTTCCCTCTCTGGGCGGGATGGGGAGGAGAATCAAAAGAATATAAGCCCCACAGGTTGGGATAAGAACAGTTCAATTACTAAAATAAAGTAAAACGTAGTGGTAATAGAAAGAATACTAATACCAATACCAATAAAACAAGAGAAGAAATGAAAGCTCAGAAAACACAAGTGATGCACAATGCAATTGTCACCACCTGCTGACCGATACCCAGTCTGACCCAAGCAGTGATCTGGGCCTTCCGGGTAACTGCCCCCCGTTTATATACTGGGCATGACATGCTGTGGTATGGAATACCCCTTTGGTTAGTTTGGGTCAGGTGTCTTGTCTCTGCTTCCTCCTGCTTCTTGTGCCCCTCCTCACTGGCAGAGCATGAGAGGCTGAAAAGTCCTTGATTGCAGTAAACATTACTTAGCAACAACTAAAACACTGGTGTGTTATCAGCACTGTTCTCAGGCTAAAGCCAAAACACAGCACTGCACCAGCTACTAGGAAGAAAACTAGCTGTTACAGCTGAAACCAGGACATGGAGCTACCTACTTCAGGATGAGAGGAACAACTCCCTAAACTGCGACTAGCTGAAGGGGTAAAAAAGCCAGTGAAGTGGGATAGTAACAGATAGGGGATAACAAGATCAAGTGTGCAAAGTAGTTGCAAACTTTTGCAGTTGGTAACAAAGCTGAATCAGTCAGAGATCATACTAAAGACCTGACAAGAGATAATGATCTTTTCTGTGTACGCAGAGCTGGATTTGCTCTTTTGTTTGATGGTCAGTCTGAAAAGTCTTACCATATATATTTCAGGAAACAAAAGATACAAACCATCAAAGTGATAAGAACTATCAATGTTTCAAAGTAGTTTAAATAACTGGATGCATAAAATAACACAGAGCATAGAGTGTTTACTAATGCCTAATCAGTAATATAGTCCTCAGAGGCAACATCAGAGGCAAATGTTCTTGGTGCACATTTGTTAACAGAGGGAAGGAAATGAATAACAGAGCTGAGTTTCAAGACATCAAACTGGTAGTTAGACATTTTGCCTCATGTTTTGGACTAGCGTAGAATATTAGTGCTACCAAAATGCATTATGGCAAGAAGTTAATTGATAATGGTAATTAATAACCATAATTTCTACTCTAAGCATGTTTATCCAGTGCTTCCAAGCCATGAATTACAATAGCACCAGACTGATACCTCCATGGTATGCTACCAGCCTTCAGCCTGAAGCTCTTCAAGAATTTAAGACATTTGTCTCATCATAACGCATAAATCCCTCTGCTACAGTCACTCCTGCTATTAGGTCTTTCACATGCACAGCAATGGCCAGAAGAAATCCTCAGCATGGCTAGGCGAACTTTCAAAAAAAGGAAAGTCTTTGCCCATATCCTCAAAAGCCTGTCCCTCTCGCAGGCTGCTGGCACCTGGGGACAGCGGCTGTTCTACATGTACAAGGTATCCTTGAGGCACTCTGCTCATGTCCTTTCATATGGCACCATGGCTGCATTTCTTCTGGTACAGGCTATTTCTGCTGCAGCAGCCATTCAGTTAACAGTGTGTTGCAGGGAATCAGCATGCTAGACCTGTGACTGTGCCTTCTTTTGCTGTGTGACTGACGGTGCTGCGTCACCTAGTCCTTTCCAGCACCCATGATGAAGTTTGGAAGAGGAGAATCCTTCAGAAACCAAGTCACTGGATAAGTCACATCAACAACAGAAGCCACATGTGCTGTCACATTTATGCAGATGTTCCTCCAGTGTGATGTTCTCCTTTCAAACAGTTTTAAAAAGATAGTAGTGTTGACTTCTGCTTATGTTTCCTTTCCCACTTCTCAATTTACAGCTGCATATTGTTAGGCCCACTATTTTGTCTAACAATTTTAGCACTGACCACAGGTATTCACCACAGGACCAGTTTAGCCACCTAGGCTACTTTTTAAACCAGCCTAACAGCATTTTACTCATAAGAAACTTTCTTGAAAACAATTCTTATTGATGGAGCTGCAATAGAAGTTCTGCACTGCTGATGCATTTCAAGAACCTTTTAAGGCTGAATTTTAATAGGTATTAAGAAAGCCAGCTCTCAAGATAGCTGCCTAAATGACTTCATAAAATGTCTGTATAGAAGGCACAAGAAAGCATAACATAGAGAGCAACTATTGCTGGGAACAACAGAGTATTTTGGGGACACGAGATTACTGCAGGCTTCTTCAAAAAGGGGCTAGATTTTCACTGTACTGCTGACAAGTTATTCTACTGAAGAAGCATAAATTAGCTTTAAAGATGTTTGTAGTGGAAGTCATTTCCTTGAGATGCTGTAAAAAATTGCCATGATGATCCTCAAGGGCAACATCTTTGCACATCTACGGCTTGTCAAGGGACAAGAGAACAGAGATAAAGCATAATGCCTTTTGTGCTGGGCTGATGCTTGACAATTCAAATAAACTGATTTTATTTAAAGCACTGCACTCACTACCACCATCACTTTTACCTCCAACAAAATAGGCACAATAGATGCTTATCTGAATATGCATTACTTTTCCCTTTTTTAAGACAGAAACAACATTTTATTTCACTTCTGAATAATCCCCTTTGTGAATTTAAGCCTAACTTTCAGAGGCAAGTGAGCTGCAGAGGCAAAAAATTTGACTTGTAAATGTCCCAATGAGCTTCAGTTGCTCTTTTGTGTGTCTTGCTTTATAAAGCTGAAATGTGTATTTTTGGGGCGGAACAAATTGGATCCAAACAATTCCTCAAGCCATAAGCTTCCAAATCTATTTTTTTCTCCCTAGGTGTTGATTCAACATTCCTGTTGCCTGGAAGTCTAAGTCAAGAGAGTCATTCGTGGGAAACACACTGATGGAAGATGAAGGAAATCTACATGTAACAAAAAACCCAGAAATAATTTTAAAGGCAGAAGAGCAGCACAGGGGAAAAAAAACAGTTTAATACCACTGAGAATTGACACTAGTATTTCTGTATTACTTAGGAAAATCATATATTTCCATTCAGGAAATGCTAATCACTGTCTCTTAGCCTCAGCTATAGCCTGTGTTCAATGAAAAGGACAATTTTCCTCATTAATGCTATATTCTAACTTAGGCCATAGGAGACCCACAGAAGGCAGAAGACCTATCACTCTTGGCATGGTGCCATGTGTGGTGATACAAGTTACAATAGAAAATATAAAGAGTTTCAGCATCCTCAAGGGGTTAACCTGGAAGAACAAGATGTATAGAGCAGGAGTCGTGATTTTCATAGCCTTTAGGCTTGGCATCTAATATCACGCAGTTTTGTATCCACAAAATAGGGTGTTTTTTCCCTTAATTTCAGTCTTCCTGAATCCAATCTCAGTGTTCTATATTGCCTGCTACCATGCTAGCGTGCATCCTCCATACAGTACAAGCAGTTCCTTCCCTGCCTGATACTGTAATATTTGCTGTTATTCTGTTGCTATCTGACCCGGTAATTATAAAGGCCTCATCACTATGCTCTCCTAATAAGCCAGAGTGCAGAAAAATATTTTCCATTTCTAATTGAGACTTTTAGTCCCAGAGAGACCAGCATGCAGAAAGGAGAAAGCAAGTAGAATCTGCGAACAGCAGAAAAGACACGTATCTGACCAGGTTGGATATAGTGACAGTGCAAAAAGGGGGAAGTACATGCATGAGGCGTTTTGTGCAGCGATGGAACCAATGATCTGCACACCTCTTCTGGATGCACTTTCCTCTGGTCACACTCCGTCCACAGTGGGAAGACTTCTGGGGTCATGAGGTCTTCAGAAAGACTAAAATGTATATCCAAAGAACGATCCTTTTGAGGCTTAGCAAGTCCCAGGTCCTGCTTGGAGGCTCAGTGGTCATCCAGCGATGTAGTCCATCACATAGCAGATGAGACAATCAGCTGCAGCCCAGAGACAGCCGTGAAGAGCCAGGGCAGGACTCTATTTATGTGATTTTCTCCTGTTGGACTTGACCAAAACACAGCTGGAGCTGGCCCACATTTCCAGTGGGACAGGCTTGTCCAGCTGGCTGTCAGGATACCTTTTTTTTTTGACATTCATAGTTTAGGGATGGGAACACGTGCTGTGCATGCCACAAAAATAATACCTATTTCCTTCCTTGCAGAGCAAAGGGGATGAATTAACTCCTTCCTTCACAACTGTGAAGCACTAGTGCAGGTGTAAAAAGGGTTTCTAAGTTTTGTGATTATTCTTTCATTCTAAATTGAGGGGAGAAAAAGATCTCTTAGAGTGGTTTTTATTATCATTGAGAAATAAGAGAAGGAACTTCAGTTTATGAGTTGCCCAATCCTGTCTCGCTTTGCTAATCTCTTAGTACATATTGAGAGTAGCAATGCAATGGGGACAGTAATTATATTCTTTGAGAAGAGCAGCAGCTATGGTGTGTGAAGGGAAAATTATGTTTTGGGTATTAATTCTGTTATCACTTCCAACCTTTCCACAACTGCCTACGTGAAGCTCTCCCCATGTACCAGAAGCCTTTCATAAACATGTTAGGACTATGACTACAGGAAGAGCCTGGGAGCAGAACTCAGCTATGGTGCACCTAGTTAGCAATAGAGAACAACAAGAAAACAGATGAGCCGAAATGCGCAAGTGCAGTGTTTACTATGACTAATTTTTTTTATGGGCAGATTATTTCATATCTTCTACCATGAGAATAAAATACCATATTTTCTAACATAGACTCAAAAAATGCCAGAACTGCTTAAAAAACTGCCTGCAGCAAATGCTTGGTAATAGGATACAATTTGTATCAAACCAGAAAACACCCTTTTGGAAGCTCAGTGGCCTGTGTAGTGTCAAGGGAAACACACAGAGCAAGAATATGCTGCTCAGCTGCTTCTATTAATATTAGGTTCTTGGTTCTGATTTTAATCATGTGCCTTTCCTTGATTCGTTATGGTGCGCTTTTTTATTTGGTACTTCTGCATAATATAGCTCCACTTAAAAACCACAATATCCAACTGTTTTTAATTATGTAGTGCAAGAGCCATGAATCCTATGTTGTCAGAGTATACATGGGCTTGTATAGCCTGTGCTTTTCTGTCCCGTAAAAAACACTTCAGTTTGCAGGGCAGAGGCAACTTCATTGTTTGCTAGTGTCTAATACACCAGTGTTTTCCCCATTATCTCAAGTCTTTAGATAAAACCACAATATAAGAATAAACGTAACTCCTGCCTATTTTTTCCCCCTAGAAAATCATCCACCTTTTAGATACATGACATCTTTCATAATTATCTGTGTTGGCATTTCTCTTCCTTGTAATAATCTATGTATCAGCTCACACTGTGGAAAACCAACCTCCAGCCTTCAGTTTGTAAGCAGTTGGCAAGAGAATTAAGCTCCGGACAAACTGAATGACCAAACAGCTTAAATGTCTGAGCTCTCTCCAGTTTCATATGAGGCACTTCACTGTGATGATACACAGAAAGCGTTAGCCTGTGTTATGTTTTTCTTCAGAAAAAATAGACTATTTCTATTATGTTTTATGAAATAAAATTAAACATACCAGGTCAGTTTATTGTCTGCTTTACAAATTTGCCATTTAAGTTTTTGGAAATTTAACTCAAACCTTGTATTTCATAATTTATTTATTTATTAAAAATATTCTATAATGTTCTATAATTTATTTATTTATTAAAACCCCTTGTATTTCAACATGTAGCTTTGAAGTTTTTTACTCAAACCACAAGACATTTAACCTATTTTAAATAACTCAGTCTTCTGTTTACAACTTGGTTGTCAAATAATCGTAATTTGTTTCCTTTTTGGAAAGCTATGCAACCCTACAGTTTGTTAATGAAACCCTCAAAACTTACATTTGCAGAATGTGAAATTTCCTCACGTTTCACAAAAAGAAGAAAAATAAGAAGCAATCCCACCCATCTGAGTTTTGTCAGTGATCTGTATATGTTTCCTCCCACAAATGGCAAATGAGGAGCTCATGCTGCAGCACCAGGTTTTACATTACCAGCCGTCTGCTATCCTCACGCTATGCCTGCTGCTTCATGAATGAAAACTCTCACACCATCTGATACAAACATTCTCTGATATCATTTTAATAGCTGATCTCCTGAATCATTTTAGCTCTCTCCCCCACTCCCCCCCTTTATACTCTTTAGTTACTTTTCTTACTTAAATGATGAAATAAGCTGCTCATAGCATGTTGGTCACCTGCACCACATTGTGAAAGACAGCAAAGAAAGCATCAAGATGGATCTGTTAATTTTAACCGTTCACATTTCTGGAAATGCTCACATTAAATGGGTTCCCGCTACTCCTTCTGTCTGTGCCTAAAATAAGTGGCCAAGAGCAATTTAAAAGGCCGCTCATTTTCATTCTACAGTACTTGTGGTTTTTAAAATTATCTATTGATCTGTACATGGATTGCTACAACAATGAGGAATATATTTTCTGCTTTTTTAAATGGACTGTAGGATGCCATAATTTCTATGAAAGGAAACGGTCTTTATTTTGGTATGTCAATGGATCCCTCTCTGTTTAGCACTGGTTGAAATCAATTCTTTTTGTGATTTCCTTCTCTGTTGGAGGCCAGAGGCTGAATTATTTTGAATGAGCTTAAGGAATGGAAAAGGCAAAGCTGACGTTCAGCCTTTCACAGGACTTAAAATTTTGATCAGCTGATAGAAAATCCTGGAGTGGTAGGGGTGTTTAAGCAGCTCCGATACCAAGCTCAAAAAAGGGGCATTGTCAATGCTGAGGTCCATTAGTTATACAGTGAAGAATGAAGGTAGGATATAGCAGTCGTGAGAGCTCTCTGCAAAAGGAGACAACAATGACTCTGACAAATATCTGAGAAACAGAAATGAAAGAACTTCATAAGTTTGCTTATGGAGGTAAAGAATAAGCATGACTGAAAAAGAAGCATCCTCACAGTGGAAAGCAGATTATAGAAGAAAACACTTAATTGGTGACATTTAAAATATGAAAAACTATTTGCTTATTAAATGTAGCATGTAGTTTTGTATCTCTAATCAGAAATACAACACTTTGAGCTGAGAATATACAAGCCAAAGGAAGAAAGAAACATACATGTGGTGTGAGGAACAAAACTGTTCCTATGGAGCAAATACAACTATCAAACCCTTGAATCACTAAGATTTCCTAAACTCCAGTGAAAAATACAGTGTTGTAGAACACAAGACAAATGACTCAGTTCAGCTTGTGAAAAAGCCTGCAGGGAATGAGAGACAGAAAAGGTGGTGGAAACATATGTGGAACATTTTTTATTAAAGCAAATGAATTGAGGGGAAAATGTATTCTAGGATGATTCTGAAGCACCCTGCAATGGCCTGGCTTCCAGGAGAGCATTCAGCAGCAGCATGATCTGTTGGCTGAAAGATGGACATATGGATGATTTCAGATTCTGCAGCATCAGAAATTTACTTATAAATCTGCTAATCTCTGATCAATGCTATGCAGTTTCATTAACATTTCTATCATTTTGCAAAAGCCATCTTTTGAACGAAAGGTTGGGTTGAACTTCATTGGAACTTTCTTGTTAGGGAAGGAAAGAGCCAACACACAAACACACCAAAAACCCAGACAAACGCATGAGTCTGATTCTAGATGTCCTGGGTTCAGCAGTAGCAGTCATTTTTCTCCTTCTTAGTAGCTGGTGCAGGGCTGTGTTTTTGATTTTGGTCT